>JAWWMO010000002.1:3387082-3417277 GCA_035047845.1 Dendrocincla fuliginosa
TTTTGAATCATTACAAAGTTCTGAATTTGAAGTGACAGAACATCAGGATTATTTTTGATAGGCTCTTGCAATCCTTTCTCTCCTTGGTGTAGAGAATCCATGGACGGTGTTTGTAGGAACTGATTGCAATGTTTTCTCCTCTGCCACTGGTGATTTATTAGTTTTTCCAAGTTAGACTTTTCAAAATTATACTGTTCATTTTTTTATTTTATTTCAATGACTTCTTTTCCCAAGGAATAACTTCTTCAGTGCTTCTAGCTCAGTATTCTGGATCGTCTCCTCTGATCCTGGTTATTCAGGTCAACAATCCTGTTATTGCCAAAGCATCAGTAGTTGGGGAAAACAGATCATAGTAAGCAAGTGGTGTGTTTTCCCTTTCCATTCAGATCCTGGTTTCTTTGCCAAGCCCCCCACTTTGGAAACTAGTCATTCCCTTCCTTTTGGGGACTGGAGAAATAGGGATCAAAGAAGAAGCTGACTTCAGGAGAGCTGCTCAGCAGTTGCAGGTTGATGGAGGAGAACTGTTCTGTAAAGTTTGCCCTTTTTTGCTGTTCTCGTTTCGGTATTTTCACTGCGCATCTGCCATTTGAAATTTGGCCGAGATGCGTTTGATGCAGAGTGACTGCCAGAACAAAATTCACACTGTGAATGCGGCAGGCTTACAAATTCCTTCATTCCAAGAGAAGTAAACACTCTCCCAATGGCTGTCAGACAAGTGATAACTTTGATCCTGTTGGCTTACTCTTGATTTGTGCTGACTCTTTGAAGGGAGGAAGTTCTTCAAGTTTTTCTTATTTCTTTCTGTTTTTTCAACTTTGAGGCCACCTCGTTTGTTTTAGTTAATAATCATGGCTGTGTATGTAGCCGCTTTTCGCTCTATGCTGTCTTTTCAGTTAAAGCCACTTAGTTTTTTGTTTTTCCTGCTAGGAAAAATAACCATTGTTCTGGTATGAATTCACAGAAGGAAACAGTTTGGCATTGGGGCCAAAACTGAGCCTGAGGTTTTAAGAGCATCGAAGACCTTCAGTCTGATACTCAACTTCTCATTGTCAGATAAGAAGAAAGGAATTCCCACATGTAGTCGTCTCACTTTTTCTTATCTATAATTAAATGATGTATTCATTGTTTTATTCTGCCTTCATATAATTTAATTTTCAAAGCCAACAGAAATTATTGTGTATTTTTTCTATGCTTGCACTGCACTCATAACCTTTCAAGTTATACTCCACCAGCAACTTCTGCTCATTTATAATTCATATTTCTGATCTTTTTTACATTAAAGCAACAGAGCTCATGAGGGTTAGTGTTAGACAGCCCTACCAGGTTTCTGTCATTCAGGCACTGCTCTCCTGGAAATGGTTGGTATGTTTTGCAAAGTGCTGGAATACCAAGTTAATTTAAAGGGCGAAGCTGCAGTGAACAGGCTGTGGCACAGAGGGTTTCCCTGGCCATGCCTGCCCTTGCACTGCTGATCCTTCCCTTGCTGGAACATCTAAACTCCAGGACTTGTGCTGGATAGGAGGAACTACAGAATTTGGCTTTTTTGCTCAGACAGGGTGATGTATGTTCCCCTGCCTTTCGAATCCTTAGGAAGACGCAGTGGCTTCTGTTAATAAAGCCATCTGCCAATATCAACCAGGGCAGTGATACACAGCTCTGCTTCCAGTGAAAGAATTTCAATATCCTTGAGGGATTCTTTTCCTATTTATTTTTTTTTTTAAAAGGAATGGTCCAGAAAGGGAATTTCTCCCTCCCCTCCCTGGATGATCTGTCATGTCTGTGCAGGTGGGACCGTGCTCATGTGTGATCTCTCCAACTCGAGACGACATTTCTCCCTCTTTGCAGAAGCAGGAACAGGAGGTGTCTGCTTGCCATAAAACCTTTTTTCCTCCTTATATAGTTGGGAGTTTGATGTCTCTTACAGGAGTTGAGTGAGGAGAAAATCCCACACGGTCATGTCTGTTTAAATACTGCCTGTGGTTACAGCTTTCTGCAGACTGCAGTACAAAAATCCAAGTGTCAGGAGAAGACAAAAAGATAATTCACTTTCATCTTGAGAACAAAGCTGAACAGAGGAGCTTTTTTCAACTTTTTTAATTCATGAAACATTTATCTTAGAGTCAGGTTATATTATGCTGGCAAGAATATAATCTGTCAGCATTTCTGCTATAAACTCCTGTTTTTAGTGTTTTTTAGGAGAGCCTTAGAGGTTCACTTTGAACAGATATAGCATACAAGGTCTTGGCCTAGAAACATACTTCTCCTCCCAATTAAAAAATATTAATATGACTTCATGATCAGTGCAAAAGACATATTAATGCTATGTGCAGGTGAAAGTTCAGACCTACAAAAATGAGATAATTCAGGGGTGTTCCAGAGCAAGGTTAATTAAGTTTTTTCTCTATATTTAATAGCAGGTGTTACTAACTGAAGTGAAAGGAAGGCTGATTTGTGATGAAAAGTGTGGCACTGGGCTTAGCTGGCAGGCAGAGCTCTCTTTCTCATTTTTATTACCTACCAGCTTTAGAAAGATGCTGTTCCTCAAGTCTGTAATCTTTCACCATATGAAAGTTGTTATATAAGTTCATGCATTTTAAAGATATTCAAAATTCTTTTTTGTTTCTTTAGGAAGATGTAGTGATTTTTTTTTTTTTTAAATAAAAAGGAGCTCAACAGCTGATGTACTTCAGTTTTGGTGCCTCTTTGAATCCCCCTGTAATAAGGCACACCAGTGGTGGTTGCAAGTTAATTTTACTCCCCAAAGACAGGATTATAAAACATCTGAGTAATGCCCTGGCCTTACCCTTGGTCTAACATCAAGAAACAGCCTTCTCCACATCATTTCCTCCCCTCCAGGATATATTCCAAGCGAGGAGAACAGAAGCAAAGTTGGAGCTGAAGGTTCTGTGCTCGAGCTTATTGCGTAAAACCTGTGGTGACAGATGGTAGAATTATTTTGCAAATTTGTCCAGTGCTTACTGTACAGATACTGTACATCATGTGCCCCTGAAGTAGCTGGGGGATGGAGGCACTTCTGCCTCGCTGTGAGTGGTGCCCTCTGGAAGAGCCGGGATGGGGCAGATGGAGAGACCGCGGCTCTCGCTGTGAGCAGCTGAGCTGGCCTTGGGGGGGACACACAGACCTCGGGAAGGGCTGAAGTCACTTCTTATGGGCTGTGAAAGGAAGGAGCCGTCCTGCAAAGGTAGACAGGGTAGGTGGGTTTAGGCTCTTCTCTCCAGTTTTTGTTTTAACCCATCATAGCCCATGAAAATGAATTTTCCCCTCTGTTAAAAATTACCTCTCTATAGCTTGTGCTCTCACGAAGAGCTCCAGGTCCCTTTTGATGTTTCAGTGGACCTACTTCAAGGGAACAATGCAAGCAACTCCCCTGCAGTGCTGAGGGACTGCAGAGCCCACAGTTCTGCTGGATACATCTCACCTTCCTTTTGGAGCTCGCCGGTGCCAGGCTCGGGTAGGTCAGACAGACCACGGTGTGAATAAGGCAGGGAATTGAGTAGGACTCACACTTTTAATCTTGCACTTTGCAGTGAAAATGGAAGCCCTTGGTCAGAGTCATCGGAGAGACGGAGAGGGAAGGTTAGACCTCCCCAATGAGGCAGCAGCCAGTAATCCCAGCACAATGACCATGATGCTTCAAGCCTAGCAAAGGGAGCTTCCCAAGCATTACATTGTTTGAATTCCTGGGAAAATCTTACCTGTGTGAGCCCAGAAGTTTCATTTCCCCCAAACACAATTAAACCTTTCATGAAAGACTGTTGGGAGGCTTTGTTTGTTTTTGATAGAGAGAATGAGGTGAACATTTCCACAGCTGGGTGCTTCATGGTTTGAACAGTTTTCTTAGTTTAGTCCTTCTGAATGAACGTTATTTCTTTGAGTTAATTTCTAAATGAACCAAGAAATTACAAATAAATCTCCTATCTGAACACTGTTTAGATAAATCTCATTCTCAGCTGTTGTTATCTAAAAGCTCCTATCAGACTAATAAAGATAATTACCTATTGTGTCAAGTATATTACACCCAGCTTAACCTAATGGATTTGTTATCTTGATTTTTGAACTTGCAAATGAAGTTTGTTCATGTCAGAGGGTTATGTATGGCAAGGCATTCAAAATCCAGAAGAAAACCCCCCAAACCAGCAGAGTTTAAAAAACATGAGTAGTTTTTAAATGGTGCTCAACTGATTTTGGCTGAGTGTTTCCTCCAGAGGTGCTTGCAGTATGGCTTGTTAAGTTTGGGAGTTTGATTTTGTTGTTGCTGAAATGGTAATTAAAATAAGTATAGGAAGATTCAGCTGCTGTTTTACATAGTTAATGGTTGAATTTAATTATTCCAATGCAAAGAAGCATTAATTATGTTTGTCTTCATCCTGTCCTGTCTTGTATTTGTTTATCTATATGGATACACAATAGGGAGGGTTTACAGCAGAAGTTCACTATTGATAACAAAATCTTGGGCTTTTATACTGTGAAAGTAAGAACAAAAAAAAATAATTTGAATTTAGAAACCTCGCTTAACTACTTTTTCTGCAGGATTACTGTTTGCAGATCCATAGCTCCAGAGATCAGGCTGTTTTTCCACAATACCAGATTTCACTTTAAAAGAGGGATGATGTTTTCTCTCTCTGAAGTCTCTTAGGTAGCTGCAGTCCGAGGCAGGCAATTAATGCCTGTGTTCACAGGAAGCTGAGAGGTTGATAGGCTCCATAACATAATGCTGGGGTGTTTCTGACTGCTGGTTCTAATGGTAATTTCTGGGTTTCAAACTGGAAAATTATATGTGTGTGTGCATGTGTGAATAATAATTTTTTAAAGACCTCAACAATGCAGAACATTTGTTTTCTTTGAATGTTGCTATTATCTGTGTATTTCCTGCAGAGGAAGAATGTATGGTTATTAATGTAATTGGGCAGCAGCTCAAGGAGGGAATGGAACTCAGATTTCCTCCATTAATATTTCAATCAAGACCTGATGACTCAGTTAACAAGAATAATGTATTCTCCATAATTTATACTGCTGGAGTGTCATATGCAAGGAGACTGGATGGACCCTGTGGGTTAAGCACGGGAAAAATGGGCCTTTTTACAGCTGCAGAGTTTTGCTCTGGTGTTTTGTTGCTTCTCCTGCTCTCAGTTTGTGATAGTTACCTCTGTCAGGGCTGATGGTCACGGAGACCTTCAGGGCAGCAGCAAAGGACCATAATTTTCCCTAACTAAGAATTCCACAATGTCAAGTTTCTTCTTTCCCCCTGCTCTTTTCCTTGTCCCAGTGTTTGCCCCTGCTCCTCTTGAACCTTAAAGAAATTCGGTGAAATGGCAGGTGCTGGTTGGGAACACCCTGTTCAGTTCCAGAAGCAGAGCAGGGGTCCTGGTGGTGTTGGAATAGATTATTTTATGATTAAGGACTGAAAAGCAGACTGCATGTGCAAAAGGAGGGCCATTAACTTACTGCTGGGCTCTTCACATTGGAAGCTCAGCGTTACCTTAATATAAATTCTGATCCACAGAATATTTATTGCTGTTTGTTTTTTTTCTGGGACATTACAGCTGAAGAGTAAGCTTTCCAGTTTTGTTTTTGTGGCAGCTCTGTCTGCAAAGCTCACATTTTCTGGCGTTGATAAAGAAAACACGAGCTGTGCATCGAATAAAAATAAAGTGGCACTTTGGAAATTAAGTTTAGCAATAGTATTGAGAAACACTTTACAGAACCATTGCCTTTATCTTGCTTTTATTATCATTATTATTACTTTTATTAAAATCCTTTTCAGAGGTTTTATATTGAATTGACTTACAGAGGGGAAATCAGAAAGTTAACATTCATTTTCTGGCACAGCATCCATGTGGTTTTCCCTTTTTTATTGGTTTGTGACAGCATGCTTTTTCTGTATTTGTGGAAAGGTTACTGTGTGTGTATTGGTATTTGAGAGTGTCTGAGGGTAAATACTATACCCTGCTGAGCAGCAGCACTTATTTTACAAGGGCTACTTTTTTACATGCAAAACATGCACCAGCACTTGGTTTGTTACCATGGGCTGGGGACAATCAATATCGCTGCTGGGTCACAAGGTAGATGTTATGTCCTTGACATTTTTTCTTGCTAGGCTGCTTATATGCATTTGGTTATCTTTGTCTCCTATCCTGTTACCTTTATCACATTTCATTTGTCTGTCAGTCTTAGGGAATTTTGTGTAATCACATTTCTAGTCCAGCGGTGAATTTATAATTGGATAATAATTATCTAAGTTTTATTTTTATCAGAATTTATCGGTTCACGTTTTATTACTTAGAAATCGCAAAACCACAGAATATCCTGAGTTGGAAGGCAACAACAAGGATCAAGTCCAGCTCCTGGCCCTGCACAGACACCCCAACAATCCCACCCTGTGCCTGAGAGTGTTAGCCAAACTCTCCTGGAGCTGTGGCAGCCTTGGGGCTGTGCCCACTGCCCTGGGGAGCCTGGTCAGTGCCCACCACCCTCTGGGGGAGGAACCTTTTCCTGAGATCCAACCTGTATCTAATATATGACTGGTAAATATACAAGGTCTTTGAATGAGGCTTTTTAGCACTCTTTCCCCTTGTAACTGCTGAAAACTCAAGCACTCTGGCAACCTTTTCATGCTTCAAGTGGATGGTGTGTTTGCTCTTTAAATATAGTACTTTTAATAGTCCAGAGCCTTTTCTTCTTGTTTGCAATCCTTTTATGGGTGTAATACTAATTTTCTAGTTTGATCACAAGAGCATCTGTGGTCTTGGAGCAGAAACTGCTTCAAGATAGAAAGGTGAATGAGAAGTACAATAAGGTACAAAATGATGCTTGCTAAGGTAGCCAGCTGCCTTATTTGGTGACCTTTTTTTTAAACAAGAGAAATTCTGTGAAGCATTAAGTGCTGGGCTTTATGAGAGATTTGTATTCTAATGCCATATAAGCAAAGCTAGAAAGAGCCTCCTTGGTCTGCAAATTCAGGCAAAAGATTGCATGCAGGAGGTCGTTTATGTCCAGGGGTTTCAAGCAGCTCCTTAAAATTAATGAGAATTTTTTAATCCCCAATACTTGGAGTGGAATAAGATTTTGTATGTCAGTGTTTGAGAACTGTCTTCTAATTTCCAGCTGAAATGTATCTGCAGATAATGAATCCCCACGTGTTGCTGCATCAACACTGCTCTGCAGCCTCAATAGCTCTTTTCCCTCTTTGCTCTCAGCCCCTGAGATATTCACAGCAGCAATCTAATCCCTCTAACTGCTGTTTTGTTGGACTGTTCTCCTGAGTGGTTCAGAGGTGTGATAGGAACCTCAGAGCGTTACTGAGGAGTGTCCCTCCAGACTTACTCTGTGGTCAAACCTCATTAACTACTTTCTGAAAGGGGTTGTTGCAAACACTGAGAATGTATTGCTAAACCTGCTGATGATAAAATGTAGGAGATTTTGTCAGTGAAAAAGAGAATTCGAATGTGTTACATCAGAGCAGGAGTGATTTCAGTTTTTTTGGACTGGGCAAATAAAAATGGAATTAAGCTGATGATATAAACTCTAAAAGCAGGACAGTGCCATGATTAACCTTTGTTTCCCCTGCTCCTAAGAGTTTGATTCAAGCTGGAATAAGCACAAGGAAGTACTAGTAGGAGGAATAGTGTTTTTTTATCTCTCCAGAAAAATGCAATGAATTCCCTTTCAATTCCAGTGTCAATAAAATGTTTTCTTCAGGTGAAAACTTGTTTTTCAGCATATGATTACACTGTTCAAAGCTGAGTTTCACTGTTAATAGGAAGGATTTTGTTACTGTTACCCATGAAGCCAGTGATTTCTACGAAAACAGAGACAGGCATCTCTTTGTAGTACCCCTGTCTCCTCATCTTGAAGACTTCAGGTTTTATAGCTGGAGATACTGTGGTTGGATGGTTCCTGTACTGGGAGAACAAGCCAGAGATCAGTGATGACATCTGACATATGTTACTGCACTATGTAGGTCACTTATGGCCTAATGTGGAAAATGACAAAAGATAATTAATTTTGATTTGGTGCCTCTGATTCCTTAAGGAAGACTTTAATGGTGTGTGTGGAATATCAAGAGGCATGTTCTGAATCACTGCCTGAGAGCAAGAGCTCAGTCTTTTGGAAGGAGCGATTACACCTTCTGATTCAAACCCTCCAGCAAGGGAGGCTTTTTTTTGTGATATTTGAATGCACCTTTTCTGCTGGCTATTATGTGAGGTAAAGAGATATATCCTTATTAATTGTGAGGAATGTGTTCCTCTTTCAGCAACCAGGATCTGGTTTTTAGAACACAACATGTCTTGATTTGCACACAGCCATAAAATCAAGGTCTTTGTGTTTACAACAAGGGTATAGAATAATTTATATCACCATAACTTATTTAAATGCTCCCTTTTTTTTCATTCCTAGGGGCAGCGTGTTTACACATTCCATGGTCACCTGCATTCCTGCAATCACGCTACATTCAACATGAAGGTAAGTTCTTCACACAGATTTCCCTTTTTTATTCTTTAACCATCATGTTTCTTGCTCTGGTGAATGCTGTCCCTCTTTTTCGTGAAGCAAATGCCTCTGTGGCTGAATTGAGTATTAGTAGTGATGTCTGGAGTGGTTCAGTGGCACACACCTGCTAGCCAGAGCAGACCCAGGCACTGCTGCAGTAAAGCTGCCCCTCCTTGCTCCTCCCTCCTTTCTCCTGCGATCAGAGTGTGGAATCTGAGCCATTCTCCTTTGTCACAGTCATTTAGTGACTTTCTTTAAATGAAATTTGCTCTTAGGTTTTTTCCCTGGATGGTTAATTTTACAGTTGTTGTCTGAAAAGGACCATTTTGACTGGGATTGGTGACAGACTGTGGTCTGAAAGCCCATTGACTTTGGAAGGGAAGGAATGTCTCCCAAATGGTTCTTTGAGGTGATATGAAATTTCCTGAAGTGAGCAAAACATTTGTGATGTATGATTCCTCTGGCTCTGCAGGCCACACTGCTCTTTAAAACTGGTGTGGAAATGGTGAGGCATGTGCTGCTTTCTGCTACCACTGTCCGCCTTTTCTCTCAGAGACCATCTCTCCTGCAAAATATTTCAGTGGCGTTCCTGCTCCCTGTGCTCCCACTGACACTTTGATTACAAACAGCACAAGGTACTATTTTTTCCTGCAGGAGATCCTGAGCATTCTCCTCCTGTTTAGTGTCAGCTGATGCTTTACCAAGTGCTATGCCAACCCTATGTGTTTGGAGGGCAAACCCCAGGGGCTGGGAGAGCAGAAGGGGTGGCATAAGCTGGGAGGGAATAGGAATTCCCAGGGGATCTTAATTCTTTCTTGGCCACATCCATGTATCTATGTTTGACAGGCACAACCTGCCTCTCAGTATTCTGAAACACTGTAGTATAGAACAAATAATATAAAACAATAGAAAGAATTGTGAGGGAAATACTCTAGTGGTAACATAGCACTGTCCTTAACATGAGCATTCATTTACAAAGGGTCTCATGTGACCTGTAATGATTGACAGGGAGCTGAAAGCGTGTGTGCTGATAACTGTCCAACCCAGCACCTTATTTTGGTAAAGAATATTACACTTGGCATTAAACTCTAGACGGAAATAATTGGTTGACATTCTCAGTGGTTGAATGAGTAAAAATGGAAACATTTGATCAGCTTTGATCAAACTGAGTGAGGAATGTAAGCTCAGAAGCTGTGATTGCAGTTATATAAGTTAACTTACATATGTATGTACTGGAAAACCACTGAAAAATGCAGTAGTGGTCCTGAGTTGTACAAGTAACTGTTGTCACACTGGCTGGCTGGCAAAGCAATTGCTATATTGCAGCCAAATACTGCACTAGAGAACTGTTTTCTTACTCTCTTGTGCTTGCCCACCACAAAATGAAAATATTCCATCCTAAGCAAGCTAATTAAGGTGTTTTGAGTGACAATACTTTTATTAAAAGATGCATGTTTTACGAGGAAAAATATTTTTTTATAGAAACATTCATATTTTCCACAATACTTTCATGGAAAAGATTCTGGACATTGATCATGGACTTTTTGGACAAAGATGCAACATTAGGAGTGTCCAGCCTAATGGTTATACTTGTCCAAAGAAGTCTGAGAAGGCAAAACTGAAGGCTGATCACTGACTTTGAGGGCTTTTTTCACTTTTTCCCAATACCCTAATGCCACTGATCTGCAGATCCCATGCTTTGTCAGAAGTGCAGAGCTGTAATGTTGAAAGATCCCAAGGGATTCACCCCTTTTCCTGCAGGGACACAGGTCAATTTAAACAGGTTCCTAAGTCACTTCAGTGGGCTTGTGGTACTCGTGTCTCAGGCTGCTTGGTGCCAAAAGGAGTTCTGAAAGAACATGAAATTCTAATTACACAAGAACAAGGAACAAATTTTCCAGTCAGATCAAAGAGCCATCCAGGAAGTGTGTCCAAATATTAAGGGATATTTTAGGGTAATTGTACAAAGAAGAAGCTAAAAAAGAATAATGCATTTATACAAATTGAATAAATCCTCATTAAACTCTGTGAAACTGATTAAATCTGAGTTATTTACTGTACCAAGCTTATAGCATTGTAGTTAATAGGTTTTTTGTTAAATGGGCAACATTTGCAGCCAGAGCTCCTATTAGTGCTGAGATTTCCCTAATTAGGCATTTCTCTATGGAACACAAGTGCCACTTGGCACCCGAAAGATGCCCATTAGTTGGAGCCTGCCTTGCTGGGACAGGGGCTCTCCAGAGTCGTGTTGCCCTGAGAGAAACTTCTGCAGCTCTGGCTGTGTCAGGACTTCACAAATAACACCTTCAGCACCCTATAAATTCTGCAGCTTTCAAGGCTTGTTCTCTGCCTGTGGAATGTTTGAGAAAATGTGAGCAAAACCCACATAGCTTTTGAATTGAGGACAGAGAAAAATGCACCTTTCCTCCTAAAAGTTAATGTTACTGTCCCTTTTACTCCCATGTCTCTGTAACAAGTAACTTTGTGGAGAAAACTGTTTCAGGTATTTCTTTTGCACTGAGGTATGGCCTAAATAGCATCTCAGGTAAGCTCTGTATATCCTTTGCAAAGGTAAATCTCCTCTGCTAATGAAGTATAAAGACTATAGATGCTTAGTTGAATCAAGAATCCAAAGTAGAACAAATCTTTCTCCCTTATGTGTGTGTCTATGTGTTTGTGTTCGAGTAAGAGTATGATTATCATTCACCTGTGTCTGTATCTGCCATGCTGTGTTTGTATGATGTCTGCAGGTTTAGGAATCCTTACAGAGGTTACTAGGTTTTTTTAAAGCAAAAGAAGTATTTTTGGAATTACAGGTTATCTTAGGAAAACCTAAAAGACTGTAAAAAGATGCTTGATAGAAATTGCCCAATTTTACCTCCCCAAGCCAAAATGCAAACAGCATTTAAGTCATTCTTCCATTGATTTACTGAAGGGCAAATAATGTCAAACAGTTTTTAAACAAAAACAAAATTTCAATTTTGTTTACCTCTTCAGCAGTCCGGTTGGATGTCAGCTACCATTTAGCTGGGCCAATAATATTGATATTTGATGTCAGTTCTTATTCATTACTGCACCCAAATGATTGCGAAAGTCAGATCTTTCAGATGTTTCTATGGATAGCCAGATAAAGCCAGGGGTGTCTGACTGCATCTAACAGACACAAACAAGAAAAGAACAGAATACAAAATCAAAAACCTATCTGCTCTTATTGTTATTTATGTATTCAAAGTGTTCACCTCTTTGCATAAACTCAAAGCCAGTTGCTTACAAAGGTTACCAAGTAATATCAAACGTGTTCAATTATACATGCAAAAGGGCTAATAGGTTCTTCCTCTGGTTTATTTCTGTCTCCATGCATAAGAAATATAATTACAGAACTGAATTACATTTTAAATACAGATTTTATTATCATTAGTTAACCATTTTCAGGCCATCAAACATTGTTAGAAATAAAAAAAAATAAATCTATTCCATCTCTTTCATATGGCAAAGAACAAAATCTGCATCAAAATACTCTCATTTCACTTGTTGGCAAAAACCTCTTCCTGATAATAGTGAAATGCTCAGAAAACTGTGCTTGAATCCACTTCCACATTCATTCTCTGAAAAAAGTCATGTTATTCCCTATTTTTGGAAGTAAGTTTCCTGTAATGCTCCCTTCCCTGGGCCAGGCATCCTGTTTAATCACTTCCCATCCTCCCTGATGCCAGTGCTACTCACCAACCCCGACAGCCTGCTTTGCACATTTGGTGTAGACCAGATAACACCTTCTCAAACCCCTCTGGAAGAATTTGGTAGATCCATCTTTATTTTGATTACTTTAAATGGTTTTGCTCTTTAACTCTGATATCAGTCTTAATGTAGAAGGCTTGATAAATAAGAATATGTTTTGAAGTAAGAATATTCCTCCAGCCCTTTCTATGAAGAAGATCCAAAATGTAGGGACTTACCTGACTGTATCCCCATGTCCTTGAGAGAAGAAACAGTCTTGCAGCAAAGGCCCTTCAGTGGGACTGAAAAAACCCGAGCCTGATTTTTAAATGTCACACCTTGTTTGTGTCATTTGGTTTCTCATCACCATTTCAGGTTTCTTGTCAGAGATCATTTGCAAAGAAAAACCTGGTAATAGGTGTCACACACCTCAGTAAGTCAATGGCACAGGAAGATCACACGCAGCAGGTGATGGTGGCTGAGAAGCCTTTGGAGTCAGTGAATGCACCAACTGCTGGTGGAGTCCAGCTCTGCACTTCTAAATCAGACAAAATGCAGCTCCTTCACTCTCTGATTGTTTTGTCTTCCTGGGTTACTTTTGGATCAAATTCCCAAATATAATTTCTTCTGGGGAAAAATCATTAAAAAACCTGTTAGTCTTGCAGTTTGCTTAATCAAGGCTCAAGCTGCCTTTGAAAACATGGTATTAAGCAGTCTTTCTATTCTCTATAACATATACAAATATATTATATATAAATAAACATAAATCTGTTCAGAGACTTTAAACCCAGTCCTATTGAGTTTACTGACTTTGAAAATAATCACAGCTCAAGAAAATCCACCTTCTTATGTTTTAAGCATTCAATCCTTTGCATTACGAGATGTGAGATTAGTTCATTCTGCCACAGCAACTCTGTCTTCCAGCCTAAGTGTTTATATCTTTCTTTCATTTACCACAGGGTTGACTTTTTATTCTTTTTTTTTTTCCTTTTATTTTTTACTTAGGAATCCCTTTTGGTGCTTGTTGTCACCACACAGGTGATCTCAGTAAATCACAAAGTATCTTGTAACATTCACCCAAACAAACGTGGGGAAGCTTAGATTTGGGAAAACATTTTTTGTTTTTCTTCCTTCTGATAGGTCCTAGGAAACGATTTGAAACACATCAAGAAATTAATTCAGTACCCATCAACAAATTCTGTACCTGAAGGGAGCCCACAAGAAAGATGAAGAGAGACTATTTACAAGAGTAGTGACAGGACCAGGGGGAATGGCTTCAAATTGAGAGAGAGTAGGTTTAGATTGGATATAGCCAAAAATTCTTCCCTGTGAGAGAGAGTGATGAAGCCCTGGCACAGGTTGCCCAGAGAAGCTGTGGCTGCCCCATCCCTGGAAGTGTCCAAGGCCAGGTTGGACAGGACTTGGAGCAACCTCGGATAGTGGAGGGTGTCCCTGCCCACAGCAGGGGCTTGAAACAAGATGAGCTTTAAGATCCCTTCCAACCCAAACCAGTCTGTGGTTCTGTGAAAAGGAGTGTGGTTTCTCCCCATAATGATATCTGTAGAGATGTGACTCTGGGCCTTCCCTGGCGTTCCAGGATGGATATCTGCCTGTCTGCAGGAGTGTCCTTAAGGCCTCGTGTTCCATCAGAGGCAGCACATTCCCACCTGGTCAGTCCTTTCGGTCCCCTCTTTGCAGTACAGCCCTTTGCTGGATCCCAGGAGTTGTACATGGTCTCAGTGCGGTGAGTGCATGACAATCCTCAGGCTAACGTGATGCCTGCTCACAGCTGGACTCTGTAATAAAGCAAAATAACCAAGGGACAGATGGTTTTTCTTGCGAGCAAGCTCCATGTACCATGGTGGCTGAGAGTCCCTGGGCATGGTCACTGACAACTGTGTGCCCCGCCAGTGAACCACATGATGATGGTGTAGATGAGGTATCTGCCATCATGCTGTCCCATTCATTTTGAACCAGCAGTAAATGAAATATTTAACTTTTCTAATTGAAGCTTTTGATCAGATTTTGCCCTTGTTTAAATATTTGCGTATGATGAAGCTTTGTCTCAACTCTTCATGATAAAAGTTTGGGGTAATGCACAGACATTCGGATTTCAGAAAACTCTGCAAAGCCCAAGAAGGGAAAATGCATAATTTCTAACTAACTTTGATGTAATTTTAAAAAACCTGTATGTTTTAGGTCAGATTGGCCCTTGAAAGATCCTCAGCAGAACATGATAATAACTGACCGTAGACCATTTTCTTTTCTGTTTTCGGACTTTATATTTACAAATAGAAACATATTGTTATGTCCATTTTCTACTAACTGAAAGAAAAAGAGATTACCTCCTTTAATGTGATTTTGTTTGCTTAATTCTGTGTTCTGCAGTGAATGTGACCCTCTGTGTATACAGTACATGAAGCAAGCACTGTTTAGCATGCACAGCTGCTTGCACTGTGGAAAACTTTGCCCTTCTTTCTTAAAGGAATAGAATTAATTTCTGTATCCTAAGGAATAAGAGTTGTTTTAAATTGCCTCTCCTGGCCCAGCACACCAACCTTTGCTGTGGCAGATGTACATTGTGGGTCCAGGCCCCTGCATAACTCAGTTTTTATTCTAACAGCTGTTTTTTAAACTTGTCTGTTTGCAAAACAAACAAAATCAAAATACAAAGATCCACCTAGATTATTTTCAATTCAACTTCCCAGGTGCAGTACAGTCAAACCTGCCTCTCTCTGTGGTATTTCATGGGAAAGTTGTTCTAAAACACATGAGAAAGCAGCGTAGCATCCCCACCCTCTACCCTGTGACTCTTTCATGTGATGGTCATTTTTTCACTATTTGTGAGATTTTTACCTGCACTGCTGTTGCTGTCACTGCTAAAACAGATGCTGTCGGTGTGGATTTGCATTTGTTAAGGACAGGAAACAGCTCTTCCACCAAACAGCATGTCTGTGAGAAGGTGCCTCTTCTAAAGGGCTTAAATTAAATTTGGACTAGAGAAATGGGTTTAGTTTAGACCATTGATTTGGGTTTGGTAAGAGGACTCTTGAACGTTTTCTGCTGATCCAGTCATGGCCAAAGGGAAGCAGGGTGCTCGGAACAGTGGAATCTGTGGTTGTGCAGGACAGGGCTTTAGAGAATACCTAGTTGGATTTAAAATGAATTTATGCAAACATGAAAGTAGGGCCAACTTTGGAAAGGCCTCTCTGTTATGAAAATGCAATTAATCTGTAGTTGAATAAATATCACTGTTAGAAGGTACTTGAATATCAGATTGATTTAATCTGAAAATAATTGATAATGCACAGCTGAAGTCCATCAGATACAGGAAGGCAGATTATTCTGATATTGCAATAGGTTTGGTGGCAAGGTTTGCCATGCGGTTGGTCTGACATTTTGGGCAGGACACACGGTCACTCCATCATTTGGGGCAGGACACGTGGTCAGTCTGTCATTTGGGGCAGGACACGTGGTCACTCCATCATTTTGGGCAGGACACGTGGTCACTCCATCATTTTGGGGCAGGACACGTGGTCACTCCATCATTTGGGGCAGGACACGTGGTCACTGTCATTTGGGGCAGGACACGTGGTCACTTTGTCATTTGGGGCAGGACACATGGTCACTGTCATTTGGGGCAGGACACGTGATCGCTCTGTCATTTGGGGCAGGACACATGGTCACTGTCATTTGGGGCAGGACACATGGTCGCTCTGTCATTTGGGGCAGGACATGTGGTTGCTCTGTCATTTGGGGCAGCTGCCACCATTTTGGGGGGCCAGAGGCTGACCAAGGGTCACAGGGGTGGGGGATGGAGCCATACCCATCCCACCTAAGTGAGCTTGGCCTGATCCCCCCCTCAACTTCTCACCTGGTTGTATTGAGCTTGTCAGCCAATCCTTTAATCTGCTATGAGGGCTCTGGGGTGTGTGAGAGTTACAGTGGTTGGGATGTCTCTGAGAGCTATGCAGGCTGTGGGGGCTATGGGGTCTTGGAGGGCTATGGGGACTGTGAGGGCTGTGGAGTTTATGGGGGCTGTGGGGGCTTTGAGAGCTACGGGGGCTGTGGAGGCTCAAGGGGGTGGAGCAGTGGCCATCCCATCTATACAGAGCTAACCCTGTTTGCCCCCCCATCTGATTGTTTTGGGCCTGTCAACCATTCTTCCAGTCTCCTAAATAAATTAAATGAGCCTTTTTTCCCTTAGCTGAGCCTGCTTTACCCCTGACAGTGGTTGGTGAGTGATCTCTCCCTGTTCTTGTCTCAACCCACGAGTCTTTTGTTGTACTTTTCTCTGCCCTGCCCAGCTGAGGCAGGGAATATATGGTGGTTTGGGGGGATCGCTGGCACCCGGACAGGGTCAACCCCCCACAGATATTTAGGTGTTCTTTTGTGAAGCAGTTCCTGACATATTGGGATGAGATTTGTTAAACTGATCATTCTTCCACCTGGAATACATTGGAACTGTGAGAAAGATTCATACACCTATTGGAGTTCAGAATTGGGCAAGCTTCTGTGAATACATTTTATATATTGTTGATATTTCTTCTTTATGCAATAGTTTCCCTTAATGAACACTCAAAGATAAGATAAAGAGCCAAATACTAGGTTGGACTCGATGATCTCAGAGCACTATTTCAACCTAAATGATTCCATGAGTTTATGTGTTCCTTTGGCACTTTCTCTTTTAAAAAAGCACTTGTACTTCACTGACACTCATTTTCTTTCAGTGATTCAAATGTTCTGCATTTTAAAATGAACAATTTCACATTTCAGCAATAGATCTCTTGCCACTAATTCTAATTTATAAATTTACAAAAGTAAATATCACATCTGTATTTAAACATTACTGCAGTGAATACTACCCAGTTTTTCCAAGTGTACTTATTTAGACTGTAAGGAACTGAATGATGATAAAATCCTAGTGCATGAATGTGGCAGAGCCCAGGAATTTGTTATGCTTATTGCTCTTAGGAGTGTCTAATCAGGTAATGATGGCACCTAACTTTACTTTGGTCATGGTATCTCTCAAAAATAGGCAGAAAAGTCAGTAATGGCAATTATACTTCATCCCCTCTCACTGCACAGCTTCCAGAATGCAAAGACACTTCTTTGATGGTTAGAAAGGGAAAAACAAAATTGATTATTTTAAACCTCCCTGCAAAAGCTATTGCTCCCTTTGCAGCCCTGTTTCAAGTGCAATGTCAACTACGGGGAGCAGTAACTGCAGGGAGTGCAGTGGCTTCATATGGAAATTTATGCACAGGGTTTCTGCAAGCCTGGCATGTGCTGTGCTCCTCAAACACACCACCAGGCACTTCCTGCTACTTGATATGACAAAGGGAAGAGAGATCCCCTCCTTTTCCACACAGCAAGAGGAAAGCCTGCAGAGTACATGTACACAAACAAGAGACTCCTGATCCACAGTTATTTCTGAATGCCAGTAGAACTGGAAATTCTGCTGCAACAAAGTTCTGCCATTTCCATGGATTAATTTTGATTTTCCTTTGGAGGATACAAAGGATGTTCTTTTTGAGCCTCCATATGCTCTGAAAGGATAAAGTTAATAACCTAGAAATAATATCTTTTTAGTATACTCTTCCTCTTGATCAAAATTATCACTGAGAAAATGAGGATAAGAAATAAAAAAATTGTATTGATATCTTAAAGTTTCTGAGTATGCAATGGCCCCCATACCTGTTTATCAGCACATCCACGGGGTTTCCACTTCCCAGTATATTTGTTTCTCCTCCACTTTCTAATAGCAATAGACTTTTGGTCACTGCTCACATTAAAGAGGCATCTACGTGCCTCTGCTCTCCTGGAATAAATCTCACTTCCACTTGAAACCCCTCCTGGGTCCTGTCTGGCTGATCCCAGTGCTCTGGTTGTCTGCATTAAGAGCACTCACCCCTCAGTCAGTGCTTCCTTCCCCATGTGTGTGTTTCTCCTCTGTGTTTCCCACCAGAACTCTCCAGCTCCACACTCCCGAGGACCTGCGGGCAGTCCTCATGTTACAGCTGAACCTGGTCAGGTCCCAGCCTGTGCCAGCAGTAATTGATAAGTGTTTAATCTGGGACTGTCATTTAGAGAGGCTAACTGGGATAAACCCTACATTTTTACAGCACTTCTGGTGAGCTCATGCTCTTTCACCTTCCTTACATTGCGTGTGTGTTCTGGGCAGCAGCACCAAGTGAGAGAGGACAGTGTTGACACAGAATCCCCCAGTATGTTTGTGAAGCGTGTTTTGATTTACCATGTTCACTGTGAACCTCAGTTGCTGGGGCACCAGAAGGAAAAAGAGCCAGCAGGAGTTGGAACTGGGATAGGAATGATCACTGCTTCCCACAGGCATAAAACATGTTATCCCACAGTGTCTCCTTTGAGCTAGCGGGGTAGGTGCTGATAGTGCCCTGTAGATGGGACAGAGAGAGAGCCTTGGACAGATTCTGGTTGTTTTGAATCCATACTGGTTTTTGCATAATAGATACGGTACTGCCTGTTTGTTCAAATGCTCTCAGAGCTGGTGGGAGGAGGAGGGTGCCTTTGCCCAGAGCATACACAGTCAGTACACTCTCAAAACCTGCACACTGAACCATAATATCGAGGGATTACAACAGATTAGTCATGACAACATCAGTCACTGTTGTACAGCAACAATGGCCACATCTTTAGGGAAAGTTGTCTCAGTTCTACCCAGTGCAGCATCAGGAGCTGTTCTTTGACAACTGCTCATAAAGTTGGAGGATTCTTCTGGAGGAAGTAACAGTGAAGCTCAGTTGATTCTTTCTGCATGATTATGTTGGATGTTCCTCACCCTCAGAAGAGTTGGTGTCTCAGCAGTTCGTTTCTATTCAAAGGTGTAAAAGATGTTCCAGAAGTGAGGACCAAACCCCACTTGGTCAAGCTCTGGGTGTTCGGTTGCTTTGAAACATAAATAGTTCTTTGCAACTTTATTGCTACGCAGAAATTGAAACTATAAAAGGTCAAAGCTAGGAAAAAAAGGGAAAACACTGACATTGCCTGTTAATAACCCTTAATCACCTCTTTCCCCCCACTCTTGATGAAAATAATTATTAAAAACAGACCACTGCACTTTCAAAGTGCTAATCAGTGGAGCTCTGTATTTTTGCCAGGCTAAGTAAAATTCCATGCCTTTCTAAGAAGATGCTATTTTCATTTGAAGCTGTGATGATTTAAGCACGATATTTCAAAAATGGGTGGTGATTGATTAGTCATTAGTCTAATAATGGACTGCATCTGCATTTTCCTCCACCTTTATCATATTTTACATAATTCATTTGGCTTAATTGGACATTAAAATCTTTTTCCCTATAACCACCACAGCAGATTCACCCACCTCTGCTTGGATTCTCCTGGGATCCCTCTGCCCGTGTTCAGTGCTGCTCAGAAAGCCCAATTCCATGCTATGGGACAAGGTGGCACAGGGAGGGGGCTCTGCCTTGCCTGTGTGCCCCCTGCTATTTTTTCAGAGTCTATTTAGTTTTTGCATTACAAGGCCTCAAGTAATAACTCTTACTAGGTTTCTGATACGCTTCAGGCAGTAAAAGTGGGAGATAATGACTCCTTAAAATATTCCCTATAACTCACATAAAATGGGGGTACAGATAAGAAATTCAGATTGTTGGAGTGTCTCAGTCTGAGGAAGCTGAAGCTGTTCCTTATGTGGCCACTTTGTCTACTGGCACTTAAAGGCAAGGAGTTTCCACCAGCTTTGTGTGCTCAGAATGAACTCCTTTTACTGGGAACAAGACTGGTGAGACCAGTAACAAGCTCATCAGCCAGAGGGCAACCAGATTCCCAATAGTAAAGGGGAAATAATTATCAAGCTTCTTTCTAACTGGCAAGGGGCCTAGAGCTTGAATCTGTTGCTACTGGGGTTGATAAAATGTCAGTGTAGTCATCATAAGAGTCCCTTGAAATACACTTCATGTGGCTGCATCTGTTTTGGAAACAAAGGACTTGCAAATCAGAATTTGTCATAGTGAAAATGAATTGCTGTTCCCTCACTATTTTGCCTTTTAAAAAATATTTGCAAAGGTGATGAAACAGCTACTGACCTGCCTTCAGAAATAAACTTTGAAGAGGATACTCCTGGGAGGAGTTTACTGCAGTCTAAATTAGATAAAGCAAATTGATGTGGTTCATGTATTATTGATCTTTCAGCAATAAATCCAGAGGGGTGTTTGTAAACAAGAGACATAATTATTCAGATTTTTATCCTTCTTGCTGGTGTGAAACAGCATTTTTCAGGGAACATATACCTAAAGCATATCTGGTGATTAGTCCCACTGTTAATCATTATTAAAATTCAGAAGAAAAAAATGTATATTTTTTTAAAAAGGGAAGAAGGAAATGGATTTTTAAAATGTCCTGGAAATTATACAAATTTGTTAATTCCTGATGTTACAATTATTTGTTTTGTTTGCAAGTGCCAGTTAAGACTGGGATTGTGATGTATATGGAGCTGAGTGTGCCCATTTTAATGGGAGATCTTCTGGAATATAAAGATGTTCATTAAGTCGGAAGGAAGGTAAAGAGTGGAGGGTGGAACTGTGAAGCAATTAAAGGACTTGCAAAGTCCTTTAAGCAGAGGCTGGAACAGAGCCAGCTTTTGAATGCAAACTAATTGAATCCTTGTATAAATTCTTTAATTACCTCAGCGTGCACACACAAAACAGTACCAACTTGATTCTATAGACTAGGCAGCAAGTCTTACCAGTTTTATAGAATCATTCTACATGCTCTTTGATTAGAGGAGGTAATGGAGCCAGGCTGTGGCTGCTGCAGCAGCAAATGTAGTGTAAATGGAAATCAGGACAATGGGAATCTGCTTTTGCATATCTTCTCCGTGGAGCTCATTGTTTCCTCCTTTTACATGCAGGAGATCAGTCAAGCCCTTATGGTCCACCCTGCTGTTCAGTAAAATATGGCATCAAAAAGACATCATAGAGAAGACGTTAGTGTGGCAAGAAAGAAGAAGAAGAAAACCATGAGCAGGGCAGAGGGCTCTTCCATGAATAACTAAAATAATAACTAACAGGGATGAAAAAGCCAAAAGCTCATAGAAGAATTCAAAGTGATTCCGCCTTAAAGCTTTTGAAAATGGCCCATGGCCAGATGGAAATTAGTTCATTTAACATATGACTTATCCTTTTCTTTTTCTTTGAATGGCATGTAGCTCCAAATAATCTGTCAGCTTGGTTACATTCCTGGTTTATTTCTTCCTATTGAAAAGTTGTTATCCCACATCTCCAGCTCGCTTGATTTAGATAAAGTATGGAAAAGAGCTGGCATCAAGTGAAGTAGTGGTGAAGTGTAATAGCCAGCTCACTAACAAAATCATTATGTGATGTTTCCAGCGTAGCAGCTGCCTCGGGATCGGTAGTAATTAATGCATTTAGTAATAAGCCTGTGGACAGAGTATGTTGAGGCTCATCAAATACCTGTGTGCACATGTTGGGATGTTGCCATCAGAACCCTGTTTCCCTGTTTCAGTTTGCAGGTGAGGTGTGCTGTCTTCTCACAGAAATCCAGTGGGATATGCTGGTGGATGTTACACCCTCCGCACAGCTGGTTTATACCAGGTGTTCCAGAGGGAATTGTTAAAAAACCCCAAGGTTTTGACAGCAAGAGCTGGTTGATCTGCCACTAAGACAGGGTGTGAGCCCTTTGGAGCAGGGCCATCTCCAGCTTGTCTACACAGCACCTGTCACGGTGGGATGGTGCTTCCAGACCAGGTTTCTCCAGCACTGCTTCTGTTCAAACGGTACCTGCAAGGGTCAGGGGGCTTGTCCTTTCTGGTGTGGCCAAAAAAACACCTTGTGAAAGGGAGCTTAAATTGACAAGTTAGGGTTGCTCAGTGTACCTAGCACCTAGGAACGATTGGATTGTGTAAATTCCTGTGAGAGGGGAGGTTTGTTTACCTTCAGGATCTGTAGTAAAACTGGGAGAAAATAAATATGGCAGAGAATAGGATGGCAAGATTGAAAGAGAGTGGGGTATGGGCCTTCTCTTATGGTGTGCCAGCCACTGTAGCAAAACTAATTAACTGAAGAAAAGACCTGTAATGAAAGTAAATCAGAACGTTTTCCTCATAATTATGCCACTAGTAACAATCCCCCAGTCAGGGCCAGTGAGAAGGTCAGAGGCAGCTCTGCAGCTGCAGTCACTTTGGGGTAGGGACTATCTCTGATCAGGGTTTGCATAATATCTGTTCCAGTGAAACATTCTTGGGGCTGGTGAGATCTGTGAGCTGGATCATGTTGTTACTTAAGAGAGAAATGGCATATTGAAAATCCATGGGCACAATTGTTGATGACAAAAGGAGGAGAGTCACAGAGCACCCACTGGAGTGTCCTCTGTAACTACCCTGAGTGGATTATGTGCAGTCTTACCCAGGTGGCTGTCCATTGATCTGGGTCAAAATTGCCAAGCTACCAAAGCTGTAGTTAAGCAGCATTTATTGAACTGAAGTGCACTGAACACATACAAAACAAGTCTAAAGACAGACATATTCTAAAACAAAACAAAACCATGCACCACCCCACACAAAGGTATTTGTTAAAATGCCTCTAGGGATAGAAAAAATTGGGGGTAAAATGCAAGAACATGTCATGTTAGAGGATATGAAATAATGGGTATAAGGGATACCAGTGATTTCCTAAGTGGACTGTTGATAGTGATGGACATAATCTTTGCAGAAGAAAGTGAAAAGAGAGAGGATGGTGAGGTGTGGAGAGCTGGTCCAGAAACCACGTATTTATTCCGGGGAATGGAGGGATATTTCTACACATACACTCAGTTCCTCTTCCCTTTACTGGCAGAATAGGCAATGACCTAAGGAAAGGAGATATCCCACTGACTTGTGCATGTCCCATACTCCCAGTTTGGAGTTACTCCCGTGTGCCAGCTCCACCGACACCTCTGCTCAGCTGAGGTGGGCATCTTTAACCTCTCGGAAAGTCAGATAAACCTGGTGATCAAGTTTGCAGGAGTTGCTTTTAAAACATCAGCAATGGGTACATGCATGGTTAATCCATACTTCATGCTGTCGGGAAAGGGTGGGGAAGAGAGAAGGAAGAGCATCAGCAATTTAGCCCAGAAAATAGTATGAAGGAGGATGTGAATGACACACTAATTGAAATGCATCCGGGACAGGGAAGAAGGGAGGAGTTTTTCTGCAAAACCCCACTTGTATTTAACCTAAAGGATGTAAACTGCATGTGAACAGGTACTTTTCTACCCATTTTATATTTATGGCCTGAAAGCTTTATAAATGCAAGGCCAGGCAGGTTCTAGATCAGTGGCACAAGGTGGATGCGGGAACTGCTGCTAATGTGGAATTTAGTACTTTTATCACAGCAAGGGTATGAAAATATTGCTGGTAAGAGTAAGGGACTGGATAACGTATGGAAGCATTGCTTGTAAGAGGAAAGGACTAGATTTGACAACTTCTCTAGCATATCCATGATGATGCTTTCTTTCCCCCCCCTCTTGTTAAAAGATTGTTCTCGTAAGATCCAGTTCAAGCCATGTAACCATTTGGAGTGTAGTTGGTGTGTTTTGCGGGGGTTGTTTGTTTCCCTGAGGAAATGCTTGACCTCATCCTTTGTATGGGCTGAACCTTCTGGAAGGAGCCAGATGAAACAAAGGAGAATGAGGTGGGTACAGCTGGGGGGATAGTTGAACAGAGCCTAATGCTCAGCACCGCTGTGTAGGTGTGGGGTGTAGTTATGGCTACTGAGCTTTATTTGCAAAACAGCCAGTGCTGACAGGGCACACCTTGCAGGCTGCTGAATTCTCCAAGCAATCATTACTTCGTTTCTTGGTGTTAACTCTGTATTAGTCCCTGTAACAAGCCAGAATGGAGTTTTGACATTTAGATCTCCTCCAAATGAACCTAAATATTTTATTACACTTATACTAGGATAGTGATTTGCAGGCCGTTACTTCTACTTGGGAAATCGATGGATATTTTAAGATCTTAAATCCTCTATTTGCTGGAAAACTCTACACATTTCTTGCAGGTATTATTTATGTGAAAGATGTAAAAAATAACTGAATTTAAAAAAAAAATGGATGCAGTAAGTGCTCCATGTTTCACCTGATTCTCACTTCCATACTCTTGTGATTCTCCTTCCAAACAATATCCTTTAATCTAATCTTGTGCTCATGCATAAATTGGAAAAGACATTGACTTTGATAACTGTGAGTGCACAGAGATAACAGCGGAGCTGCTTTGGGTATGTGGAATCTTTATTTAAGGGTTTAAGATGAAAAGTAAATGTTTCTACATGGGTAGCTGGGGGTTCTTTCTGTTGTGGTAGCAGGAATTAGCTAAACAAAGTCATGTTTGGGCATCCTTTACCCTGCCTTCTTTGAGTTTTGCATTTGTTCATATGCTACATATGAACATACAAAAGGCTTCTTTAAGGTTTTTTGTTTCAATTAATCTGGACCAGAGGCATGGGGGAATGTGTCCTGCTGTCTTTCCTTGCGTAGTCCCTGAATGCTTCTGGCTCACTGGAATGGCTGAGCTGCCCTTAGCATGGCTATGGAATGTACAACAATGAAGGAGTGTCTGTTCTGCTCCCATCTCCTGCTTCACATGGAAAACAGGAATACACAAATTTAAAAGCAGGGCTAAAGGGCCATTCCTGGGAGAAGAAATAGAATCACTAGGCGTGTTCTTAGGGACACTGGTATCAGAACTCAAGATGACCTCTTTGCTTTTTTTCCTTGTGGTGTCTCCTGATCTGGGCTCTTTACAAGCCATATTGTGTTGTTGCTACTCCAGTCAACAGAGCTGAAAAGAGGCTGTGATAACCTCGCATTTAATAACTTACATTGATTTAAATACTTACAGTTGATGTGTGTGGCATCAGTGGGTGTCCAGCCCTGTGTCATAGACTTTCTTCTTGGCAGAAGTACAAAAGCAATGCATTGATTTTGTTTCCATCATTGACAGGGGGATGTGATTGCTTCCTGTGACTCCTCTGGCGTGATGAAGCTCTGGGACCTTCGGAAGCTGGTCCCTATTTTATCCATCGATGCTGGCCCACATCCTGCCAACCAGGTCGCCTTCGATCACTCTGGTAAGATTCTAAGACAACTTTTTCTGCATGAGACAGGGTTTATTTTGAAATCTCTCTCCTCTCTGCCAGACAGCATGTGTGAAGCAGTGTGGGTGTGTTAAGGAAGAATTGCCTGATTGTGCCAGTGATCAATACAGTGTTTTCTGTGGACTAAACTACCAAATTGCACTAATGCTCCATTTATGTAAAATGAAAAAAGTGCAGTAACAAAGAGTACAGTTAATTACAAAAATATTACATAAAATACAGAACTGATCAATGAGGGTAAAAAGCTTAGCAAGATTCCCCGTGTTCTAGTGATGTTTATTGTCCATTACTGTTTGTTCCTGTATTTGCTAATTCTGTAGTTGCATTCCATAACCAATCTTACTAAGTCCTCTAACAATTGCCCAAGAACTTCATCGTGTTGACAGGACTGCTTACTGGGCACAAAGAACTGAATTAACCAGTTATTTTTCATCATCAACCGTGTATTACGATGTCAGCAATACTGTGAGTGAGCATGCATTTTCATTTGAAGAGGGGCTGTTCTACAGACATTTCTGTTTTAAAACCAGTATTAATCTTCAGTTCCAAAGCAAAGAATTAGATCCTAGCTCAGGAAATAATTTTACTCAAAGGTAGTACAACATGATATGATATTTTATAATAATACATAATGTAATATATAGATATGTTGAAAAAATAAGTATACATTGCATTGTATGTTCATAAAATATAAAGTTTTGATAGCATATGAGAGATAATTAAGGAATCATTAAAGAAAAATAATAGGATGATATTTTGTCATAATGACCCATATACTGTGGAACACGTAATATCAATATATTGAGTAACTTGGCAGAAGACTCTGCCATCAAATTCTAGATTATTTGTGTAGTGATTTCATGGATTTCTCTGCTGTATCATTAAATAAGGTATTTTCATTACCAAGGGAGAAAAAAATGCATTGACATTTAAACTGTCCATTTTTGGACAGTTTCCCAAAGACAAGTTTAACCACTATTGTATTTATGTGTGTAATTTGGAATAAGAGCTCATTTTTTGTCCAGGAGGATGTGGAGAAGTTTTGCATTTTTGTTTCTGGAGTATAATGTTGGCTCCTTTGCAAAGGAACCTCATCCCTGAAAATTGCAGTCTTTCCAGCCAGATGGGAACTTTCCAGTAGAAGGGTTACCAGCTTCAGGTAATCTGAATGGGCACATTTTTCCATCATTTGGATAAAATGCAAAATTTTCTCTGCAGGAGTAACCACACAACAGAGATATCAGATTGGGGTGGATGATCACAGAGGCAGAATGTAACAGGATGTAATCCCAGCTATAAAGATAGGAAAATACCTGGCTAAGACTCTTGCCGTACCTGCTGTAAGAGGGAGGGTCCCTGCACCACCTAAGCAGGGGCAGAGGGTGAGCAGCCCATACCAGGCACTATCCATATGAACAGACTGCTTCTTTTGGCTAACACCAGAGTTGCCAAGCCAGGTAAACCAGACTTAGCCTGAGTAATGCTAACATGGCCCTTGGTAGATCAATTAGAGGTTGAGTGATGCTTGTCTGCAGCAGCAGAGCACTGGGTAAAATGATCCAGCACGTTCCTGCAGTGTCTGTCTAAACAGTCATCCACGGGTTTGGTCAATCTAAACTATTCTGCCAGTCATTTGAGGGGAGTTAAATAAAAAATGTATTGAAGTAAGTCAAACAGCCAGAATGCTCCAGAAATAAATGGCGATGGGAGAATATATCTTGTGTTTAACAGCCTGGGAATGGGACATCTGCCTCATTCAGGATGTCTGTCTGTGGAACAGCTTGGGTGGATTTTCCTTATCAAAGCGTGGCTGAATTTCCAGCTGTATCTTCCAGTCCCTCTGGGTGATGTTACACCACCCAGTGTAAAATACTTGACCGCATTAATAGTCACAGTCACAAATTGTTCAGCGTCTTACAGGTGGATTTAATTACCAGATTAGAGAGCCATGGTTGAGCAGGTTTTTTCTTCTGTCCCATAACTATTTAAATTAGAGCTAATAATGATAGAAGGAGTTTATGAAAAGTTGGGTGGTATCAGCAAAAGAGATTGAGGTCAGAGATAGCAAGGCCCCAACTAATGGAAGGATTTTGTTTGGTTTCCCTTTGTATTGTTTTCAAGTAATTATCTTCACAAACGCAATGTAGACAAGCACATCTTACCTTTTGCTTTTGAGTGGTATTATCTTTGTCAGTATGATGTGCACTGGGTGGGATGTGCTTCCCAAAGAGCCACTACCAAGGAGGAGTTTGTAAGTTACTGAGGTTCCCCTGAGGGCACTACTGGGGATGGTCCTTGCAAGCTCTGGTGATCTGAATGCTATTCATGGCATAAATGCCTGGCCATAAAGCCATTTTCTTTCTTCTGAGTCATTTCACATTCAGAACTGAAATAATTTAGTGAAAAAAGTTGTGTATAAATCTTTCTGCTTCAGCTACACTCTGCCTTAGCTTTTCTTTAGCTCAGCTTAGAGGTGGGCTTTTCCATAGGGCATCCTTGGGAATGAGGAGACATTAACTGTGTGATTAATTACCATTGCTCTTCATGTGGATTTTTGGCTTTGCCCCAGTCTTTCTGAAACAAGCTCATGCTTTTTCAGTGAGAGATGGGGATGGAGCTGCCTGGGACTCAGCCCACTGGAGGTAATGCTCTTCACTATAGTGCTAAATATCAGAAATTACTCTGATATCATATACAAAGAACATGTCCTTTGAATTCTGCAGGCTGTGAAGGGTCTCAGAGAGAGGACTGACTGTGGTTACTGTGCAAGATGGACCACAATGTAGCTGATTTTTAAACTGAATTCACTTTTATTTTTTCATGTGCAAACTAACCAGTATCTCCATGTGCATATATTCTCGTGTAGCATTCATGAATCCCTTAAACACCATCTTGTCATCACCTTTTGTGTTTCCAGTTGCTGTTTTGAAAATGTGAATATGCTTAATCACAACACAGCATTGCATATGTAAGAGAAGCTGTAGAAGATTCCAGTTTATATGCTGTGATATATTGATTTATTATCACGGTGCATTAAAATAAACCAACCAAACAAACCCCACTTCACAACAACAATCCAAAATCAAGAGAGTTGCAATAAGGCCAAGGCAAAGCAAATAATATTTGGAAAAATTTACTGCTATATTTGAAGATCTAGAGGTACAGTGAGGTGTAATTTAACCTGCTTCCATCCAGGCTGGGCTGTGTGGCTCTCAGCACAAATAAATTGCCTTAGCATGCCTCTGGCCATCTCAAAGGGCTATAGGTTTTATGCTGAGGAAGAGGATATTAAAGGAAAATTAAAATTTATAAATGAATGTGCAAGTGGAGAAATGGCAGGATCAAGATTACCTTGTGATAGAAGTGGTTTATTTTAGGAGACAGGAATTCTGGGGATGCATGAGACACACTGGCATTGAACAGATGGTACCACTGCCAGCCATGGAGGGGTCAGGGCAACTGCTTAGTGTTGCTATCTAAAAGGAAGCTTAATTGGCTTAATTACACATCACATGGTATCACACAGAACCCTTACCACAAGACAGTTACCACATCAGTCCAAGGGGTGGCAATTGTTTGCGGTTCTTCTGGAGCTGTTTTTGGTGTCAAATAATGGTCCAAAGAATTTGTTTCTCTATATTGCCCACCCTTTACTGAATACAGAACTGTTGACAGGATTTTCTGGGATGCCACTGCTGAAGCATTTCCAATATCCGCACTTGACATTATATGGGCTATTACTGACAATATCAAAGCCACAAGTGATCCACACAGACCTCATGAGGCATGGAGATTAAACCTCAGATGGTTAGAATTCCTGCTGATACTGAGTCAGCAGGTAGAGTCCAAAATTACAGTTTTCACATTCCTTATCTGGTAACAATTTGCGTGCTCAGAACAGAACTGGCAGACATAGTCCTTGCAAATTGATCTTGCAGCGCCCGCTCAATTTTCTCTTGTTTGTCCTCAATTTTGGTTGGTATATTGGCTGCAAAGACAAGCTGGTGTTGAGGTGAGAGAGACAGGTGTCTTCCCTCCCCTCCCCTCCCCTTTCCTTCCCCTCACCTCCCCTTCCCTTCCTGTCCCGTGGGTGTAGGAATTGGTGGCTGAATTGGCAGGGGATGCACCTGCACCTTTCAGATCTCAGGAGGTGATTGTGTCCACATAGAAAAAGAACTGGAGCAGGACAAGATCTTTACTCTTTATCCCACTTGTTTTGCAGTTTCTGAAGTTTCTTTCTTTGTATTTGTTTCCCTCTTGATCACAGATAAAGTCATGCATGATGGGAGAAAAATCCTCTAGTGCAGAATTTACCAGTAATCTTTTTAGAGGCATCTGATTTTGCCCATATAGAGCAATTATGTGCTGACATTAATGTGTGTTTTTCCTTGTGACCCCCATTTCTGACTGAAATGCTTTTTTCATTACAACACTTTATTGCTCTGTGTTCTTTAATCTCCAAGGCAGATTACTTGATAACATCAATTGATTCCTTAGGGTGCTTTTCCCCTTGTGGTTCAGTGCCTGAGTCCCTGCCTCAATTCTGACTGTGTATGTGCTGTCACAGGCAATGCAGTCTCAGCTTGGGTAATTTTCACTTGATTGAAGTTATGGCCAATTAACGCAAACTTCTGATCGCCGATGCTGGGTATTGAGAAAAAAGAAAACACGAAGAATTAAACAACTGTTGAAGTGAATGTTTTTATTCCCCATTTCCCAGTCTCAGCATAAGCCAAACCTTTCTCCTTCCCCACTCCTAGCCTCTGCTTGCCCTGTTTTTGCTGCAGGCTGCACCCCATCATCCCAATTCCTTTGGTGCAGCAAC
>JAWWMO010000002.1:3418922-3431013 GCA_035047845.1 Dendrocincla fuliginosa
TTCCCTTCCCTTCCCTTCCCTTCCCTTCCCTTCCCTCCCTGAATGTGCACCCTACTTTAAATGGATCTCAGGGAGATAAAGTTTCAGGTCTGCTATTTGTTGACCAAGATGTTTTTTATAGAAGCAAAAGATTTTTCAAACAGATACCTGGGGTGGAGGGAATAGTGGTGGGCTCGTTCACCTCACGCTGGCAAAAAGGTTTTGTCCTTCGTGCCTGAAGCTGAAATCCCTGCTTTGGCAGAGCTTTGCAATAAGCAAATGCTGTTGCCCCAACTGCACCAATATTGATGTTTTGTCCCTAGGGAGTCTGCCCAGCGCGAGTGTTTGAATGATGCATCCATTAGCGGACTCCCCGGAGAGATTCCGGTGTGGTCTGAGTTGGTTTACACAACCCATGGCCTATTTTCCACTCCTGATCCTGCTGCTTAGCCTGGGAAGTGAGATGACAACACGTCCCTGTCAGTCCTCTTTCTCTGAGGAGAGCTTACAACATCTGTTGACCATCCTTAATTACACCTATGGTCAGCATGGGACTAAAAGGATGTGCTTGGAAGACTACATTACTCAACAGTAATTCCTTCTCTCATAATCCTCACTCCTTCCCTCACTGCTGCTCTGTATCATTTTTTCCTCATTCTCAACATTTGTTTTCCTGACCATAAAAACTCTGCAATTTGGAGGCAGTGGGTAGATTGGAACTTACACAAATATGAGCTGATTGACAGATCATTTTGTCTCCTTGTTTCATGGGGGTATGAATCTATCACTCTCCTTATTTGTGACTGTTGCAGTTTGCCAAAGGGAAAAAGCTGGCCATGAATTTTCCCCCTTTGTTGATCAGGAGAAGAGTCGTGCTGCGCAGTATTTCTGTTGTGTCATGACCATTTTTCAATACAAACAAACACCACTATATTTAAATACGCTAGAAGGGAAAGAAGAGGGATTCTTAAAATATATGACTTTCAGTACACACATAATTTAAAATGTATTAAATATTTGTCCTTTGGAAAGGAAAGGGAGGTGGCTTGGAACCCCCTTCTTTTACATTTTTTGCCCTCGTTGCAGATAGTTTTGTCTCTGGCTGTGTTTGCTGAGCTAATGAGGGTGGGGACTCTGTACTACTGCAGGCAATTGCTTTGAGCGCTGAGCACTTTGAAGAGATTAGCCCCATTGATATTCCCTTCATCTTCGTTAGAGAGGAATGCTTCCTTCCCTGGAGTGCAAGGAGATGGACAGCTATTTAATAGAGCCAGCCTTTTTCAAGTAGATACTGTAGTCCTAAATTCCCATCTCACTTGCCTGCATACACCCTGCATAAAAAACAGTGCTCTGGAGGCCAGGGTTGGTCCTCATTAGTGCAAGATATTGACCTCTTAGGGTTTTTTTTTTGTGAGGACCCCAGGTTGATTGGATTATTATCTGACTGGTTAAATGTTATTCTTCAAGGAGAAGCAACAGTTTCAGCTGTTCAGGCAGTCAGCCAAAACATGGTGATGAGCAAATTGTTTGTTCCAAGAGTAAATGAAGGGAATGTCCACATGATTTTTGCCATCCTTGTATTAAACTAGCAGAAGCTGAAAATTGGAGCTTTATGCATCCCAAGTGGGGCATAACTGATAAACATTTTGATTCTCCAGCAACTATCCACAAACTGAATTAAAATGGTTTGCAAGAAGTTGGCTTTTTCTAATCTCATTTTGACTAGGCCCAAGTCTTTAAATAATAATGCACCCAACATCTTATCTCTAGCATTTGCTGCTTTTGTAACTTTACCAGATCCATGGGTTCTATTTTATATTTATTGTTTATATTAATTCCAACTCACAGAGTGCTGCAATTAGTAAATTCCCACTCTGAATATATTTACAGTGATAAAATGAGAACTCCTTTCTTTCAGTCAGTCTGAACAGCTCCATCCCAAGCCTGGCTTAGATACAAGAGCTTCATCTCCTGATTAACTTATTCCTGCAGACAGTCCGAAAGAAAGGACCTCTGGAGGTCATCGCAGCCTTTCTTCCATGGAAGCTCCTCCTAAATATTGACAGCTCTCCAGGTCTTGTGTTTTGAGCATCTGTATTGTATGTAAAGAATGGATCGATAGTGCATTCATCATTCATATCCTGCAATAAAAGAAAGGGATTTTTGAAATAAGGTATTATATTGATTTAGTATTTGTGTACTTTCCATGAGTTAAACATGTGAGTTGGAACGGCCATGGCATCTCTGCCGAGGACTGGGTAGGTCAGGGAATGGGAAGGGACAGTGATTTGCATCTTCAGCACTGCTGGAATGAAATGTGTGTCTATCAGTAATCAAAAGTCATTAGGCAGCTCACAGCTTTGAGAAATGATCCAGGCTAGTGTTGGGAGTGTAGAGAATATGCTTATGAAAAGAAGAAATTGGGTGGTGGTGTTTAAGGTAAGCAAGTATTTAGAGAGGAGACTGATCCTTTGGACTGGATGCTTTGCAGTGACTGCCTAAGTAACTCCAGTCCTTGTTATCTTTAAATATCTGAATTAACTCTAAGGATAATTTAGATAATTAAGTCTGTTTACCCAACGCTCTTTTCCCTTTCAAGAAGCAAAGTTCATATTTTGAATCAAAACATTGAAATGTCACACAGTTTCAGATTAAAAAAAAAAAATCTCTATCCATAACCAGTATTTAACTTTCACCTTTTTGGAGGTAAAAACTATGCCAGTCTATGTTGAGTTTGAATAAGATACTTTCAGTAACTCAAAACTTATATTTTAGCAAACTTTCTATTTTTAATATTAATTTTTAAAAGTAACTAAATTCTAAAAGGAAATTATTCACCTCCAGATACCTGTATTGTGATTACAAAGAAATTTTTGATTCCTTGAACAGCTCTTCCACTTGGTAAATTAAGTAGATTCAGGAGCTAGTTCTTTTCAGAGCTTAGAAAGTAGCATCTCTTTTCAAGAACAGTATCATCTTTAAATTAAAAGTATGCTGTCCTTAGCCTTTTTTATTTTTATTTTATTGACAAATTGTCACAGGAGCTAAAATGCGTAATCATCAATAACAAGTGATCCATGGGGCTATGCAAAATATATTGATTAACAATATAATCTCCATACAGATGTCCTAGGAGTGCTTGTTATTTTTTATGGACCAATCTGGGAGTCCTGCTTGCACTTCAAGGGCCAGGAGGGGGAAAGGGGATGGAAACAAAGGTCGGGGCATCTCTGCAGGTACCCCCTGGTCAGAACTGACTGCAGGGGTGGGCGGTGTGTTGGCTGAGAAGGAAAAATGCTTCCAGCTGCTCCTGCCACGGGATGTGCCAGCCTCTCTTTGTCAAGCCCGAAGTACAAAACAAGCCCATTGGCTTGAAGTGAGCTTGGAGCCTGAGACAAAAATCCCCATTGTCATGAAGGCGTGATTTTAATTTGGTTTTAAGGCTGCTCCACCGCTAAGAAAATCCTGATTTAGATGCCTTTGAGGCATTTAACTTATGCTTATGCAGGACTATTCCTCAGAGAAAACTGGATGCAATTTTAGGATTAGATAACTGACCTAGGGGAGAAAGAGGGAGTGCAAAACTTGCATATTCACTTTGTCCAGATGGATATTCACTAGGAAACCTTCAAACTGCTCATAAATATTGCCTGTCCTTTTGTAAAGGCTCCCACCAGCAAGCCCATGGTTATTTCCTGGGCAGGAAGAAATTTTTTGTACTTTTGGGCAACTAAATAAAGTATTTGAATTCCCTTTCTTTTTCAGTGGCAAAATACTATGCATGATGATGAATGGGAAAATAAGCACAGAAAGAAATTCTGTAAACAGCCTCCAAAGCCTGACTTGGATATTTGAGCTGTTTGCTTGTTTTGGTTTTTTTCCTCTTGAATGAACTTTCTTTATTCCTTTGCCTTTCAACTCGTGAAAATATCTTTTATGTAGAGCTGTTATCTCTCTGAGTATCAGATGCTCTTGGGGAGTAGGGTAAAATCTACCTACTTTATGTCTTTCTTCTCTAAACTGTATGAAAAAAGGAAATATCTTAATCTTTTTATTTTTACTTTTAGAACAAAGCCAAAGAGGGTGACAGAGAGTCCTTTAATGTTGGGTCATGTCAAACATCATTGCCCCTTTCACACTGCATATTACAAATGACTGTGTGTGTGCAATACCTGTGTGACCTGCCAGCAAACACAGAGGGGCAAAACCAGTGCCAGTACCCCCGCTCTGGCACTGGGCAGGGGGTGATGCTTGGGGAGAACACTGTGGTTTCCCTGCTGCTCTCCTGCCGTGCCCTGGGGGCTCCTAGAGCTGGAGACCTCATGCACTTTGGTGTTCATGGATTTGTTAAACTTGCCTGATCCTTTGGTTTAAAGCTTCTTGATATTTGCAACAGATCCCATAGCTATGATGAAGTACTTCCCTGCCTTTGCTTTAAATCTCTTAATGATATATTCTGATTCTCATACTGTGGGAATTAGTGAATAATTGTTCCTTGTTCAACTTCTCCATGCTGGCTCATCGTCCCCTGCTCTCTTTATGGAGCTAAAGAGTCTGTGCCTATTTAATCATCTGGATGGATAAGCCATTCCTCATCTTTCTTCATTGCTTACCCTTCTATAAATCTTATTTTGGGTACATTCTTTCAGAAACAGGGAAGAGGGACAAGTTCTCTAAGATGTATTTAAGATGTGTTTGAATCATGGTTTTAAAATAAGGCCTAATGAAGTTTCCTCATTCTTCTTTATTTATTCCTAATCCCCCTCTCCTCCCCGTAAATCTTAAATTGTGACATTATACCAAGCTGATGTTTTCCAAGAAGTATCCATGGTGGCTGTGGGATCTCTCTCGGAATGACAAAGGCTAGTTTACTGTCCATCAATGGAATTATATAACTAAGGATACTTTTGTTCATCTGAACCATTTCATGTTTCTCAGGATTCAGTTTCTTGTGTCACTTAAGTCTTGAGATTCTTCCATGAGTCTGTGAAATGTGGTGTTGTCTTGAAAACCTGAATAATTTTATATGATCAGTGCTCAGCTTCACATCCTTTTAAAAATTATTAATGTGCTGACCAGCACAGGTCCCAGAGAAAATGTCCCATTCCTCTGGTAATCTGTTCCTGTATTTTTCTGTGTCCTGTTGGAAAGGGTCCTTTCCCTGTCCATGGTATGTTTTGGGGGTTACAAAAGCATTCAGCTCTCTGCACAGTTCTGGTAGCTGGTGGGATTGCAGGTGCTTGGGTGTGGTTGGAATAATGCACAGGTGGCTTTGGAATCCATCCCAGAGGAGAGGGATATAGGCTATTGGTACGTGGGGTGCCTCGTTTTCTTTGCATGATCTCATCTTTAAAGGAATGGATGATTCTTCCCAGTAAAGGAATGAGTCAGCCATTCCTTCAACCAAAGACATACATCTATATAATATGAGGTGTTTTGGTTGCTCAGCTGGGCGTGCATCTGAAGTTGGATGGTAACATTAAAGGTGGATTTTAAGATCAGGAGCTAAATTGTTAACACTGTCCTTGGAGTGCAAGGTTCACTGAATTGGAGAATTTCATTGTGCATTCCATAAAAAAGGTGGAACTTAAAGCACAGTCTCTTAAATTCATTGCTTTTCCTGGCTTCCTTAGAACTGTTGTAATAGTAGTTGATAACAGCCCTTCATTCGGATTCGTTCCTTTCTGTGTTCCAGACTGCAGTCACAGCTGTCTACTTAAAACTCTAATATACAATTATGTGTATTTGGCTAAACAGGTCTCTCCTTACATCAGTGGAATTAGCCCTCTCCATTTCGTGTCCAATGTTTGAGGGGGTTTTTTATCTTCTATTGTGTATTATTTTTCCTTCAGTTCCATACACTAGCCAGTCAGCCTGAATGGCATTGGGGATATCTCTGATAGTGTAATTGGCATTTACAACAGTGACTGTAATTAATGATTAATATTTTAGCTGTGCTTGCAAGCTAAGTTTAGGCACTGGCAAAATAAAGAGTCACTGGCTGATGGACCAACAAAATAATAGGCTTCATTTAAGCAGCTGAACCCTGTGAGTCAGACCCCAGGGAGGGCAGGTCTGTGCCAGCGTTGGCCTGGCTCAGCACTGCGGCCAGGAGGCTTCTCCACCTTCTTCCCTGAGCAGCTCCAAATGCCAGGAATGAGTGAACAACTTGGCTTTAGAAACTCATGGCCTTCCTGCTGCAGCTCCTGCATCTAAGTGTATGAATGTGGGAGTGCTAAGCCTTGTGATGCAGGCATTGTGATTGATGTAATATTTGGAAATTTTTATTTATTAATTATTTGTTACAGATTTTTCTCAACATGTTTGTGTAAATTAGTGGACAACTGATGCTTGATGGGATATTGCAGGTACAATGAACACAAAATCAAGGAAAATGAGGTTATTGAGTACAATGAATTCTTCTCTGGCATCAGAGCAAAGCATAGGGAAAGGAGACAGGAAAGGCAATCAAGGACAACCATCCCCACAGAAATTATTAAGCATCATCTCCTTCAGAACCCCTAGCTAAAGAAAAAAAGATGCTCTCCTGAAATATCACCCAAAGTCTTACCTACTAGATAGGTCTTGTGTTTGTAGACAAGACTGACACAGTTTGCTGTGAAGTGCTGAGCACCCCCACAGTGTCACGTACCTTGTGCAGCAGGTTCTTTGGGGCAAGCTAGGACTGAGTGGGCCAACGTAGGGGATACCCTGAGTCTCAGTGTTGGGCCTTTTAAGGAGTCATCTGAGCCTCTGACCTCCGAAAAGGATTTCTCTTGACATTTGTCTTACTTGATACCACATGTGCTGGGTGGCTGTTCTTGTAACCCAGCAGAGCCAGCCTCTGTGTAGCAGGCACCATACACTCTGTCCAGGACATTTTCTGAGACGTTGTAGGGGACCCAGCTCAGAAGGGATGGTCTGAATGCTGCAGCAGGCTACTCAGTTAGTGGTTCCTTAGGTCAGACATCCCAGCTCGGGGATGGTTTTCAAACACAGCTTCGCTGGGAGTTCTAGTTTCAATCTCCCCTTCATGTGCTGCTGGCTCCTGGGGCTGCCCGTTCAAATTCTTACACTAACCAGGGACTCTGGTACATATTTTATAATAATTCCTTGTCATTCATTGCTCATTTGTTTTCTGGTGTTTCTTTTTACTGCTATAAAAGCTCTTCTGTTCTTACATTTGATGTTCGCTTCTGCGATTTGTCCTGATGTTCTCTGCAATTATAAGTTTGAGTAGTACTGAGGGGAATGTCTGAATAATTCAGTGGAATGCATCCAGAATGACACAGACTGGGTTCCTCAAGAGATGAGAGCACAATCACACCCATTAACACAGAGCTGACCTTCACCTTAAGTACAAGTGCAGATTGCAGTCCTTTGGCTCTCTACAGTTTTAACATACATATTCATGGTCTATTTGGGTTTTTTGGAATGATATGCTAAAGGCTGGATGAAGAAGTTTATTTCCAGGAATTACCCCGTTACGTTTGAAGCTGTTTGCTGTGTGAAGGTGTGGCAGAGTGACCATCAGGACCCTGACATTGTGAGTGGCAGATGCCGTGATCCCTGTCACATTAGCAGTGTGGTTCTCTCACTTGTGCTGTGAGCACTGTTGTACCATGTGTGCATGAATTTGAAGTATCCTGCACTGGACCTCTCTCTAGTGTTACCTGAACTGTTCTTCTCTTATAATTCATGTAGGAGAGGTGAGAACTGCACCCCAGTAGAGCGTGGCCATTTTCATGGAAATACAGTGCTTGTCAGTACCTCCTCTCCAGAACAGAAACACCTAGAATCACAGAATTGTAGAAGGGTTTGGGTTGGACAGGACTTTAAAGCCCATCACATTCCAACCCAGGGACACCTTCCACTAGCCCAGGTTGCCCCAAGCCCTGTCCAACCTGGCCTGGAATACTTCCACGGATGGGGCAGCCATAGCCCCAAGGAATCAACCTGTGCCAAGGCCTGGCCACCCTCTCAAGGAAGAATTTCCTCCTAATATCTCATCTAAACCTACTACCTTTCAGTTTTTACCCATTACTCCTTGTCCTTTCACTACAGTGCCTGATGAAGAGTCTGTTTCCAGCTCCCACATGGTTCCCTTCAGGTACTGCAAGGTTGCTTTCAGGTGTCCACACAACTTTCTCTTCTCCAGGCTGAACAGCCCCAGCTCTCAGCCTGTCCCCACAGGGAAGGGGCTCTTGTCCAGAATTCAAGCATTTCATGTCTTCAGTTGTCCTAACCCAACACAAGGAAAACCACCTTGATATGCTCAGTGATTTAAAAGCAGCAAACACACCTCAGCCCATCTCCTGCCACATACGTAATCAATTTGGGTATTTCCAAGCAAAACAAATACTTCCAGAGGAGCTATTGTGAACAGATGGACTAACATTCATAAAATAGGCAGTTCCCTCTTTAAGTGGTTTGTTGGAATAAAATGTATTGTTACCACTGAGATTTAAACTACAGTTTGCTTAAATTATTTTTATATTTGCCCATTATATTGTGAGCATATGAAATGGGCAAAATGTTAAGAATAATTAAGCAGAGTGGTCCTGAATACCCTCGTGAGTCTGAAAAATTATATATAACAGAAAGCAGCTATCTGTGGAGCTGCCAGTTCTACTTATACAAGCCCATCTGTTTGCATCTACACCTGTTCCCTAAAGAAGAATACATCTTATGTGAAGAATTCCCACCAGGTCCCTCAGGCATTTTACCATTCAAGATTGTTCTTCCTGTTTGTTCTCTCTCTTTCCTTTATAAGAAACTATAGAATTAATGCTTTCAGTGTGGTCTCTTAGAACATTTGCAAGACAAATGCTGGACTTAGCATATCAAATTAAATGAGTTTGTTCTCTTCTGATTCTGTAATGAATACAAATTGCTGCAAGCCATTTGCATATACCTTTGACTCACAGTGGCTCACGGTCTTTGTTTCCTGTTTATCTCTCCCCTTCTACATCTTTATTCTCCTTTTGAATCCTCAGATCATCTCTTGTTAAACCTAAGGTGTAGGTTATTTTATCTCTTTGATTATGTGGAAAGACTCTTTGCTGTGTACAGGGTGTAAACTTCTTTTAAAATAAAACTTATTTTTAAAAGAGGGAAAGAGATTCAGGAGCTCCAAACTTCGTGTTTCCCTGTGTCCCCCACTTCTAGGAGTTCTGCAAATGTAGGGCTGATGTTTTACTGCTGAGAAACAGCAGATGTGTATTCCCTGGCATAGGTTCCGTCCTCAGAAATGCTTCAACAACAAAATTGCCTGAATAACACCAGATATAAGCATGTGGACTTTTTTGATCTTTTTATTAAATCCTAGTATCAAAGTGGGTTTATCCACTCTCAACGATAAGATGGGGGGATGCCAGCTTTTGAAGATCATTTGCATTTCTTTCATTTGGTGGCCTAATCTTCTTCTTACTCTATTGAACTTCTGTAAATTGTTTTAGAATTCTTAGAACAAAGAAATACCTCTAAAGAGTTCTAACTTCTGATCTAATTATCAAAGTGTAAATTCTTTACATGAACTTAGTGGCACAGCAAATACAAAATAAAATGAGGTCAAGTCAAAAAAGGAACAAATTCAATTAGCCCCTTCAAAGAAATCTGAACTTGATTTCAAGTTTTGAATTACAGATTTAAAATATGGGTGGTTTTTTTTCTCGTCAGCTTCTGTGGATCTGAAATGTGTGAATTCATGGTATGTATCTCATTCAGAGGGTTCAGCAGCCTCTCCCAGCACACACACACATCATACTACCCAGCCTGTCTTAGCAGAGACTTGCCATGAACTTCCACCCTTTGTTGCCAAGGTGACACTAGAATTTTTGTGTCACTTCTGAGCAATAACTTTTTACCTAATATTTATTCTCTTTGCTGTAAACAGTGACTAGCTGTGCTTTAGGTAAGTAAATTATTCCACGATGACCTATTGGTGGCCTTAGATGCCAAGAGAAAGAAGGGAGGAGGGAGGGGAGTGCCCTCTTGCCAGGGAGGCAGGTTAAGGGATCCATCTCTTTGTAAGTGCCTGGGTAGGAACACAGTGTGCAAGGGAGCCATCACCTGATGTTTTGGTAGGGTTTGACATTCGTGAGGAAGATGAAATGGACTGGTGGACTGACTGGATCTCAAACCAAAACCCTTCTTGGGACTGGGGATGTTAATGCATTTTTTTCCATGAAGGGCAAAAAATAAGGTTAGGCAGAAGTAGATCAGATATTTACGAACGATATAAATGCCTATAACCAGTGTGAGGTTACAGGGGCTGTGTTAGGGGCTCTTGCCTGCAGTGGGAACAGCAAACCTTGGCCAGCATGGGTTAATGCTTGATTTCCTCATGCTAACAGCAGACACTGGGGGGGGGTTTGTTGGTGCTTGATTCCCCTGCCTGCACCAGTGTACCTTTTCGTGGAGATCTTGGTTAAGTGGGCTATGTTATCACTGTTGCACATGTAAGTGGCAGCTGGAAATGTGCAGGTGTCCTCTGAATCACAGGGAGAAGTGGATGTAGAAAAATGAGCAGCACATGGACTACCTTGAGCTTTTGTCCTCAGTAACCCACGAGAACTAATTTCCATCTAGAGCTAGCACAGTGTTAGGAGCTGCTCTTCAGCTAACATTTTCTTGCTCTGTTACCTGTTCCTTTAGTATTTCTCACAAACAGCATTCTCCTCTGTTTTCACATTGTCTATTGTAACAGGCTATTTTCTTTAGAAAGATTTTGGACACCAGGAGGAATTTCTTCACTGAAAGAGTGGTCAGGCCTGGAATGGGCTGCTCAGGGAGGAGGGTGGAATCCCCATCCCTCGAGGTGTTCAGGAAATGATGGGATGTGGCACTCAGTACTCTGGTCTGGTTGACAAGGTGGTGATTGGGCAAAGGTTGGACTCAGCAATCTAGGAGGTCTTTTCCAACCTTAAGGATTTTGTGATTCTGTGATTTTAAATAGATTTCTCTGTATCTCTTCAGGAATCTGGGTATAGTATTCTTCAGGTGTTTAGCTGTAACAAAATACTTTCCCCAACCCATCCAGTGATTCCAGCAGTCGAAAGTGGAGATTAAAAGAGAGGTTTATATTTAAGAATAGATCACAGCTAAATAAATTTAGAGTATTATAGGATTCTCTGTCAAGGCCTTTGAAGATATCATCTAAAACACTTTTTAACTGCTTGGCTCTATCAGCTGTGGGGGAGTTATCATCTCTATTTCCAAATGGTTAGCAGATAAAGCCTTAAAGGCTTGGAGCAATCCCAATTGTACAGTGAGTCAATTTATGGGGAAAATATCTCTTGAATCAGTAGTTAAAACTTTATTACAGATGGCTCAGATATTGGGCTTGATTTATTCTTCATATCTTCTGTAGTGACATGAGTGAATTGTCTACAGAAAGGCCACATCATACTTATTACAGAGTAAAGGGCAAATTGGAAAGGTAGTTGCTGCTTTATAGGCCCAAAACACTTCTTCCAACTGCAGCAGAGCAGGGAATGTGGAAATAAAATAAGATTTTATTTAGGCTATTGCAACAAGTTATCAACATAGTTGTTTATAGTTAGGATGTGCTTGAAAATAGTTTGCATAGATGTCTTTATACATACCAAAGGGAGTTGTTTCACTTGATGACAGTATTTGATTTTATTTGATGCCTCCCTAAAACTATCAAGCATTAGTTTAAATCAAGCATTAATTTAAATCAGGCAAGGAAAGGAGAAGGAAGATCTTAATGATTTCAGTTTGGTTATATCTTACTAGTTGTGCTTAGAACTGAAAATTATTTTGGAAACTGAAAGCCTTTATTTGACTGTGAGATACTGAATATTTGTACTAGATATATACATCAACAAAAAAACCCCATCTTTTCAAAAATATCTTAAAATCACATGAAAAAAATTCCTGCAGCCATCATCATTTCTTCACACTTTTGTGAGGAGAATGCATGGCAGTTGTTGCAGAATTCTTCTGAAAACACATACTTTATTTTAAATTAAAATGAATAGTTCACTGGGATTACAAATGGGCTGCAGTGTTTTATTTCTGATTTTATTTTCACGGTCCATGTAATACAGGCCACAATTTAGAACTGTATTTTTGAAAGACAGTCTTG
>JAWWMO010000002.1:3445602-3458956 GCA_035047845.1 Dendrocincla fuliginosa
CCCCTTGTCCTGGTCGTGGCCACATAAGGCTGCTAAACCTTAGGGAAGCCAAGCTGTCCTGAGCCCTCCATCTGCTGAGCAGCAAATACTGGGGGAGGTTTTGTTCTCAAAATACCTGATGTTTCCATACTTTTCTTCTGTATGAAATTTACAGTTAAAGTCTGGCTGCAATGGTTGTGGATATGATTTTACGCAGTGGTTTTGTGACATGGATCCTCAACCTGCTTTTCCTTCTGTTTGAATTCTTATCCTGCCTTTTGTGAATATATAGAAGAGGTGAATTCTGTTGTTAGCTCCCACAGGGCCCTGTGGTTGTTGTTCATATTGTAGAACAGAAGAGCTCAGAGCTGAACTGTGATGATAATTTTTGTATCAGCAGTGAAGTATGACAAGTAAGATCAAAGCTGAACTGTGCATGGTGTAAGAGACAATACCTGACCTGGAGGACTTCAAAATGTGCCCACAGAGGCATTAAGTGTGCCCAAGCACCTTTAGGAATCTAAACTGCCTGGTCTAAGTAGGCAATGCAAAGGAAGGTGGTCAGAGAAACAGGCAGAGGTGACTTGGCCAAGTTGATAGGACAGCACCTGTAGCAGAGCTAATGAGCAACCTGTGTGTCCCTCCACGGCTGACAGGGCTCTCAGGGTATGAGATCACATCTTCCCTTTCCTTTGTGCAAGTTACCTTTTCAGGTAAGGCAGAAAAATGAAAACTTTGGAGATGAATTTTGGTGGCTGACTTTCTCCTTCCCCTGCCCTGTTCCAGAGTGCCCTATTTTTAGAAGTCAGGCACAGTGCTGGCACACGGAGTCTCTCCTTGTAGGTTGCTCACACTCAGCCAGTGGAGTGAAATGTTTCCCTGCAGTATGTTTTCTGCAGATCTTTTCCACAACAATAGGGCAGGTAATTGTAATGTAAATTATTCCAGTCTGCATTGTAACCCTCTGCAATAGAAAAAAATGTTTCCAGCGATTCTCATGTTAGATGTTGATTTGACTTTATCACAGAAAGATCTTCTTGCTTTTTAAGAGTTTAAGAAGCAGAGAGGCCATGAATGAAAGACACGGGGCTTTTTATGATAGGAAGGACTTGGAATTACAGCTGTGTCAGGATAGTAATAGCCCTCAAACATCTCAAGCTCAAGTTCCCTCATCAACATTGTCTGCAGTATTTGTGTTGCCCTGAATTAAATACCTGTTCTTTTCCTCAGTTTTTGAGATGAAAACTTCTTCATGTAAGTGAATTCTGTAGGAGAGCTGCTTAACTGTTGCTGAAAAACAGTGCTGAGAGGAGCTGTGGGAGGGAGCCCAGCATTCTAGGGCTCCAAGAACAAAGATCTGTCACAAAGAGTTGTGGCAAAGTTGATCTTGCCTTGAAATGGCAGAAAGAGTGATGACTTGTTGAGGAGCCCTGTATTCTGAGGTTCTGGAATGCCTGCTGGCTTTCCTGGGGCTGTAGAAGGACATCTTGAGTGGCTAAATCACAGCAGCTCCCAGCCCCCTGGCTAGAGGGCTGCTGCCTTGTCATAGTGCCGACTGGCCCCAGCCTGCATCTGCATCTCCTGGCAGCTCGTAATTCATGGCAGCACATGCTGGGTTAGTTCTCTTGCTGCTGCAGAGACGGCAAATGAGGTCACTGAGATAAGGAGTTTGTGTTCGTGTCCCCTTCCCCAAAGTTACAGAAAAAGCAAAGTGCTCGGGGTGGAAGTGTGACTGCACTGCAGGGTGATGCTGCTTCCCCAGGAGTGGGTGGGGGTGGCCAGCCCATCAGTCCAGCCCTACTGGAAGGCTGAGCATTGAAGGAGGTGCTGCAGAGGTTCAGGTCTCCTAAAGCTGCTCTCCGAGCCATGCTGCCAGACACAGCTGGGTTTTAGGCTGGGTACACACGGGTTTCTGTGGCTCCTGCAGTTGCAGCACTTGTGTGGAGGAACAGGAACAGAAAAATTCAAACGAGTGAGCTGGCAAAAGCAGAGGCTTGCCTGCCACGTTCACATCAGTGAGCAGTTGCAGTGGTGGGGTTTGTCCAAGCCTTTTGCACTGTCTTCCATTTCCTTGGTGTGGTAACAGAACCACCCCAGGAACTCCAGCGAGATGCGAACCCAGAGCCCTACAGAGCATTCAGCCATTCCCATCAGGGGGTCAGGGCTCAAACTCTGCTCCAGTTCAGTGCCTGATGCTGGGCCCACTGTCATTGCCTTCCCCTCCTATCCTTTAAGTGGCAAGAGAGTTTAGATTTTGTTCCCTTGCATCGATACGGAAGGACGGGGCTATTCTGCACATGCCAGTTCAAATAAATAAATACTTGTTGGCAAATATCCAGTGAGATTTACACTATGGCTCACTCTTAACCTCTGTAAAGCTTTCTACCTTTTCTCCTTGCTGCCGACACTTTATTTATTTATTTTTTAAGCAATATGTGAACTTGATCATTGCGTTGTGTCAGGGCTGTGGGAAATACTGTACAGAACAGCACCCCCTTGCAGCAGGAGAGTCCTTGAGACTTGTCAGCCCCATTAAAATCCAGAGACTGCAGAAGAGCATAACCTGTCAGGCTCCCTTTCTTTCAGTCACCTCGTAATTGCTGTACGTGGCACAGAAAATGTGGTGGAGTTAAAAGCTAATATTTTGACAGAGTAAAAGATCGATGGAGCAAAGGCATTACTCAGCATTTTGAAGATTTGCTTTGTCTTAGTGCTGCTGGCTCTCTAAGGCTTCTGATATATGGAAGCAGAATTTGTAGTATTTTAGTGTAATCTTAGGGAATATAATTTCTTAAGTAGGGAAATAAAACACCTTGGGGCAATTTAAATAATTCTGTCACCATAGCAGATCAGTGAATGTTCATTGCCTAATGGCAAATAAATTCCTGCTAATAAATCAAGAGAAAAGCTAAAATTCTAGTGTTTAATTATTATTATTAAACAGTATTTCTTGTCTTTAATTTTGATTAAGAACAGCAACAACTGACAAGGCTGAATGATGAAAACAAAGCTTTCCATAAGAGTTTCTAGCAGAAAGAGGCTAAAACTAGACCACTTAAAATTCATGGCTTCATCGCCAAAATATGTATTTGAAACACTCTGCATCTGAAATCGTTGTTGAAAGTCATGCATTAAAACTACTGTTGGATTCCAGTCACTAAACCATCGGTGAACCCGGAGAGCTGGAAATGTCTTGGAGGCTGTCGTGTAACATTGCCTGGTGACATGGGTAACCCTCCGTGCTGCCCGGAATGCAGAGCAGCCTCTGGGAGAACACCGTGTGCCGAGCCAGGGCTCACTTCTCAAAGTCAGGCAAAACATCCACTCTTGTCCACTAATGTATTGCAAAGCAAGACACAGCTTTGCTGGATTTATATGTGTGGCAGCATGGGCAGCATTTCTGCTGTAGCCAGGAGAAAAATAATAATTTAAAAAATTACATTAATTTGTATTTATATGACATAATGTCAGGTCATAAATGTAGTCATGCCTTGTAATGCATGCTTGGATTTCATGGAGGTTTTGAAAAACTTTCACACAAATAATGTGGGAGATCACAGGAGGACAACTGTTAAAATACTCACAGCTAAATAGAAAATGTTTGCCTTCTTTTAACCAGTTTCTGAGAGGTTGCAGAGGTCTCCTGGGAGAGTTATATCCACAGTGCTCCTGAGATGAAATAGAGCACAGTAGGATGGGGCATGGACTGCATTTCCTTTTTGTCACTGACCGTCTTGATCTCAGAGATCTGCAAGTTCAGATCAAGACTTGGCAGGAGAAATGAAGCTCCATCTGTCTGGCTTTGGCCATCGGGCACAGAGGACGGAGAAGTAAAAGGTGTCTCTCCTGGGTGGGTATGTTTACTGCTCTATAACTGCAGGCAAACTTGTTAGATAATAGTTTTTTATGAAATTTGCCTTAAAAATTACTGACTTTTAAAGACTGTTTTTCTCCAGAGAGTTAAAAACTTTATTCTGAGTTCCAACCCGAAGTACCTTTTCTTCTCCTGTGTGTATTGGCCCTTGTCTCCTCATTGGTATTTAATGATCAGCAGAATTCCACTGAGCAGTCCTACACTCTGCTGGCATTGCTTTGTAGGGGTGGGTAACTGGGGCATTAAATCCCTCCTGTAAGATCATCTCTGCAGTTTCCTGATGACGTTCACAATAACATAATCCATCTTCCATCTCACTGTGGCATCTCCTTGGGTTGTATCCCACTGATAGATATGACTGCATCACCCTGAGGGCGCATCATCCTCCTATGACCAGCCAATCCACCTCCCATGCCCCCAGTTTATGGCAGAAATGTGTTTTAATCTCCAGAGCAAGACCTTGCACTTCTTATTATCATAATTTATTTCATTTTTGTTTCTCCAGTGCTTGATGTCATCCAACTCTTCTTGTATTTGATTGTGATCCTCATTAGTATGGTCACTACCATCTAACTTTGTGCCATTAATGTTTAATTAGTTTGATTCTTCTGTTTTGTGCCAAGATAACTGATGAAAATGCTAAATAAAATGAGTCTCAGGACCAGTCCTGGGGATTTTGCATTAATAAGCTTCTCCCCATTTGATCATTTCTCTTTTACCACACCTTATTTCATCTCCTTCAGCCAGGTTTTTTTTTTTTTTAACTAGGTTTTGGTGCTAATTCCAATATTTTTAAGCTTAATAATTTCCCCATGTAGCCGTTAATTTGACACTTTGCAGAAATACAGATGAAGTTTATTTACTTTTCTTTTGGTTAAAAAACCCCAGTTGTCTTTTCATGAAAGGATGGAGCCTCTGTTGTTGTGGTGGTAAACCCTCTCCATACAGTGTTTGGTTTTCCATGTACCCCCCATTTTCAGGGCTTTTTTTGAACTCCTACAATGTGTGATGAGAGGCTGATTCACTCTTGTTCCTTTTTTATTTTAGGTAATGTCAGGTATGTGGTGAAAATGTTGTTTCTAAGGTCCGTGCTTTTCAAAACAAAACACAACACAAATCTCTAATTTGAAATACTTTCTTCTCTGCGGTTCCTACAGGAGTATTGGCAGAGCCCCTCATTAGGTGATAACATTGACCTTATGGCAATTTGTTTCTGTTCCAAATACACTTTCAAAGGTGTTTACCAGCCAATTGTATAATCCTAATACTACTAATAATAATAAAAATAATACAGCCTGACTTTAAATAGTGTAAAGCATTGTTTAAGCAGCTATTGTTTTAACTTTTATTTCTGTTCATCATCGAAAAAAGATTGTAGCTATGGGTTGGTGCCTCATTCTAGAGGAAATCTTTCATTCATTCTTCCTCCTGTTTTGATTACTTAAAACTTCTGCTAAGGTACCCTAAGTGTGCACAGATTTTGCACAGGTGTAGTTTTTGTTCCTCAGCAGTCTTTTTTCTCTCCAGATGTTGGTTCTATGACTTGACCTGGATTTGGCCTTTAGGGCCAGGTCACTGTTGCCTTACCTGTGAGCTTCCTGGCACAGAGGAATGCATGGAGGCTAAGGGAAGCTCTGGAGCTGCCTCGTATCCCAGCCTGAGCTTGACTTCCCTCTTAGGAGTGCCATAAACCCTCTGGAAGTGCAGACGGACCAGTGACTCTCCTTGATTTCAGATGAATGCATCAGAAAAAGGAAAAGCAGGAGTCTTTTTTTGTTTCCTCCCTACAAAAATACACCAGAGGTGCTTACTTCAGATTTTACTTTGATAGGACTTTAAGCATATGAGCCTTCACTGAATCATAGCCTAAAACTTTATTGTGAAGGTTTGATTGGGGTTTCTGAAAATTACAGGTGTTCTTCTGGATAACAAAACTGCAAATAACAGTGGCTCTTCAAACCAGAATAAAATAATAGGTGTGCAGCATTAATTAATGCATTTCCATTAGTAACCCTGCTAAAAGGTGCTGATTAAGAGTTATTTGCATTTAATCAGAAAATTTAATGTAATACATTTTTCTCTTTGTTAAACTAATGTAAGTTTTATTACTACTGCTAAAGTGAATCCTGCCCAGGGTGAATTAAAGAGGTGTTTCATAGAATATGTGGCATATATGTTCTGTACTGCTCGTGTCTGTTCAGCTGACCTTCTCAGTGCCAGCTACTGCTTTTTCTATTCCAATGAACATTGTTTTTTAACAGGAAATGCCACTGTGTTTTCGCTTTGGCAAGAGAATGTCAGCGTCTGCAGAGTAAGAGCTGTTCAGGGCACTTGCTGGCAATCCGGATATTAATCATTATTATGCTTTGCTGCTCACTATAAAATCCTCTCTTTAAAAACAGATCTTTGTAGTCAGATGGAGCATGTGGGTTCAAAAGACTCGCATTGTGTCTCTGAGAACTTGTGCTTGGGGTCAGTGAAAGCCGCAGAATTAGCTGGCACTCGTGTGCTCAGGAGGCTGCTCCCTTTTTCTTCAAGAGATAAAAACCACAACAGCTTGTTCTCTTGTCTCTGTATGCTGAGCTCCTGGAAATGCCAAGCATGTTCCTACAGGGTAACAGGTATCCCCTGGGATAACATGTGCTGGGATGTGCCTGAAATCGGGATCACCAGGGACATCTCAGAGAGTCCAAACACACCTCCCCTTCTCAGCAGCTTCTCTAAAGCTCCTGGCTCCCACCAGGAACACGATTTCCTTTCCATGTGGGGAAGCAGGGATGCTGTACGGCCCTACACAGCCAGGGTGGGTCTGCAGAGACAGCCTGGGTTTGGGTCGGGCACACAGCCGATCTCACCATTGGCACGTAGGAAAGGCTTTTGGAAAGTGAGTTGGTGCTAAAGCTTGGGGGTGATTGACAGTACTGTTCTGGACATTTTGCTTCACTCTTCAGTCGGCTGTTAGACTGAACCAAGGCTGTTTTCAGGAAGAACATCATAAAATCATTATAAGTAATTTACTGTTCAGAGCTGCATTAGTTAAACAAATAAGGAACTGATTCCCTTTTTTGCCTTCACGTTTTTTGTCACAGTGTGCTTTACATAAGATTGTTCTATATGATCTTATATGTGATGCAATGTATTATTTACAGTGTTTCTGTGTTATGTTTCTGTGTTGTTCTCTACCAATCTTGACCTATTCAGAATTCAGTAATGTATCTAATATAGTTCTCTGCCATCCATCTTTCTCACCTCTTTATTCACAAAGTTTCCGTAGCTCCTTTTAACACAAAATCACAATTAGAAGGCAAATTTTCATTATTCCTATTGAAAAATCCTCATTTCTTGGCCCATTCACTATCTTTGTACGCTGATTAATGTTCACATCTTTGCCCAAAGCCTTATTTTTCAGGTCAGGTAATTCACTTCATGTTCTGTTTATGTCCTCTGCAGTTTCTTGGTGTAGATGTTCTGCTCATTTGAGAAAACAGATGAAACCGAATTATACTTTAAATGTGTTTAAGGTCAAACATCAAAAATTCCCTCTATCTGCTCACTTGAGATGAGGTACTTGGAGCATTTCTTTGTTCTGCTTTATACAATCTTGTAAATCTCTGTGAAGGTCACTGTTATAAATCAGTAAATAAACCTCCACATTTGAAAAGTATCTGCTGGCAGAATGGATTGCAGAGCTGGGCTGCAGAGCCTCACCTGTGGTTTGGTTCCCTCCTGATCTCTGGGAGTCTGGGGAGACATTTTGTAGATGACAACTCTCTTCTGGGGCAAGAGATTATCATTTCTCTGCCAATGCTCTCCTTCCTTTCTCGTCAGAAATCTGTCTTAGATGGAAAATGTCAGCCCTGTCAGATGTGTTCCACTCTTATCTGGGAAGTGACTAGTTTGTAGAAGTGGCAGCTTGGATGGAGATGAAAAGGTGCCTCCCGTCTCTAATGGGAAGACAGGAATGACAGGAGAAGGACCTTGCTCTCCCTAGGAGCTGCTTTCAGTCCCTGTGAATTAAAGCAACCCCTTGGCATGACAGAGCGTTCCCTGAGTTCCCTTCAGTGCCTCCCACTGTCTGGGACTGAGGACATGTGCAAACCAGAGAGGTGGCACTGCGAATGGAAAAGCATCTTGTCTCTGGCTGAGCTTTTCTCTTCAATGATTCCTACAAATGGCCATGGCTGTAATTTAGAGGAATGTATTTCAGTTCTCTCTGCAGGATCCTTGGTGCACTTAATACTATTCCTACATGGCATCTGTCAGCATTTTGCTTGGGATCAGCTGTCCCCATCACACAGTTACAACTTGAAGTTCTGAGGTTGTGTCCTGGGAGTATTCAAGCTGCCTTTGAACTGGCTTTCAGTTTACCTTTAACTGTTTCTTTAAAAATTCTCAGCTGCATCTTGTACTGTTGATGGTTTCTGTCTTTGTAAAATGCACAGTAATGCCAGAAGGCTTCATTGCTGCATTTTAAAAAATACTCTAAAATCTGGCTTTCACCAGCAGTCTCCATAACTTGACAGCCTGCTCACATTTCCCTGACTTTCAAAACCCTTGGATCAGAAGAAGGAATTACCAGTAATGCTGTTTTTCCCTCAGACTGGCAGAAATGATACAATATTGTGCTACTTGAAATTTGTCCATCTTCAGGAGATTTATATAGGAATTAAGTGGTACATTGACCCTGTGTGTTCATGGAAGCAAGTTTCAACCAGCAAGAAATTTCTTCTCTGTGAATAAATCAGAATTTACTGGCTGTCCTGGAAAAAAGACTGTAATGGTTGTGCCTACATGGTGTCCTGTAACATGATGTGTTCCTTACACCAGGGAAACTGGGTGTAAAATATCATCACTCTGCTTTGACAGCCCTTTGTTTCCCTTTGCAGCAGCACTTGAGAATCTGACAACTGAGAGTCAGGACCTCTTAATTTTAATGAAAAACTGACCCACGTTCTTGCTCACAAAGTTATTCATCAAGGTAATTTATAGGTCACATCCTACCCACTCAGAAAACTAGGATGTTTGATAGAGCAAGAAAAACTAATCCTCAAGTACTTCAAAGAGCTTGTAGTGATAAATGAGTTTTAATTAATTTAAATATAGTTGGAGGATCAGATGAAGCATTATTTTAAAGTGATACTGGAAGAAACTACAGAGATTTGTGATCTCTTTATTTGTCATGCCTTCTGACATGCTAACATGTAGTGAGGCATTCAGAAGGGTTCTGGCCATCACAAACCCACTTCAAACATATTTTCTTTCAGAATCACTAGTAATCTAATGGTTCTTGTCTGGTTCTAGCTTCTGTTCAGTCGGTCACCATTAGAGTTACATGGGCAATTATATCAAGTAGCTGCCTGGTGACTCAGAACTGTGTGGTACGGATAGACAGTGCCTCCAGATGCCCTTCTGAGTGTCATCCTCTGGAAACAGAGTGGAATTTTAAGCAAATTAATGTTTCCATAAGCACTGTAGCACAGATTGCTCAGTGTAAGCTGGCATAGCTGTATTAGTGAGGAGTAATTTTACAGGCTCAGCTGTGCAATTACAGTTGTGTTTTACAGCTGACCTCAACCATTCTTTAGAATAGCTGTTATCAAAAAGGATTGATAATGCTCCCTTTCTAGTGGCATCTCGTTCTTCCCTCTGACTTCCAAAGCCATGACAGGCTCCTGGACAAGCAATTTGCAATCTTGAATTGGATGTTGTGGTCACTGGAGGTTTTGTGTCTCTGAACTCCAGGGAAGTCAGTGGCCCCAGGGATTCAGCGAGGCAGATTTGGGATGTCCGCTCGATTTGGTCAAGATGCTGGAGGAGGCTGATGCAATCAGAGTCACTGCAGCTGTACTGGCTTGATCTGGGGATGGCAGTCCTTCCTTGTGTGCTGCTGACACAGAATTAACCATGTAGGCTTTGGGCCTGTCCTTGAGGAAGTCTCAGGGCTAATCAACCTAATGAGGCTGCTTTGCCCTCGTTATGGTTTGGGTCTGTAGCACAGTCACTGCTCCAGTGGGCAATACAGCACCAAGTCAAGAAAATACCTTTCACTATAGTGTCTCCAGACTTTGGATTCTTCTTATTTCCAGCAGACTGTTCCTTCTTGGTCCTTGCTTTTCTTGGGCAAAGGAAAGCTGTGGCAGGAAATGGCCTGTTTGGCTTGGTCCTGCTGCAGTGTTTCCTCTTGCAAAGGGGATTCCCCCCATGCTCCTTTGTGAGATGTCTCAGGGACCTGTGGCTGGGTGGAACCTTGACCTCAGCCTGGACCTGGAAACATTACATAGCCCACAGCATATATAGAAGCAAACTGGTGAAGGAACCAGCTAATTCTCTGTGAAAAATATGGTGACAGAAAGCTTAGGGAACACATGGTCTATCACTTAATTAGCAAGAAAGCCTGACAAATAATTATGACCTTTTTTATTTTTCCTGAGCTTTTCTTCAATTTTTTCTACTCTTGTATGTCAGTTTTAATTTGTTTTACCACATAAATGTTTTAATATAACAAACAAAAAATCTGTCTTAGATATACCTACTTATCTGATGCGTAGCTGAGTTCATTTGGCTTCCTTTTATCACATCTGGTAGCCTGGTAGGTGGGAAGGAGGTATACTGTCCCATGAGTGGGAGCAGGCAAGGGTGAAGTCAATTAACAGCTTGAGGGAGTTATTTTTCCAGTTTTTGACAACACTTGTATTAGTGCTAGAGCAGTGTAGACAGCTACTACAAATACGAAGAGGGAGAAAGCGTTCCTTGAAAATACCTGGTAAAATATCCTGAAGGATGCCTTTCAGTCCCACCATGAAACGAAGCACAAAGGCCATTTCCGTAGCTTCCTTCCTCAGATGAAAATAATTTGTCAAAAAATTCTTCTGAAACACCAGCCACGAGATAAATTTAATGTATGGATGAAAAATATGCATGGAATTCAGAATGTTAATTTACTATTAATTAGCTTCCAAACATGAATAAGGAGATTTAATTGGCACCGTGGCGAGAGTTTACTTGTGGAAGTGTCACTAATGAACAGAACAACCATGATCAGAGGCAGCATATACATTTTCTCAAACATCTCATTATGGACCCACTAAAAAGTGATGGGGATGGCCATGCATCTGATCTCTAGTTTATTCTCTCTGTTCCTGCAAGAATATCATTTAGTTATTTAAATCGTAAATACTTATAGAAGTTTGTGCCCAAAGGGAGAAAGTTAACAAGAAATAATTCAGCACAACTGTTACTTCTCTGATTTGTGCAACTAACTTGGGAATGTTGCAGTATTTGTCTCTATTCATAGCAGGGAAAAGGTTTATTTTTTGTGAAAATGCTAGTTTGTTCTGTCTCAGGGCAGTGTTTTATACACGTGTGGAGTATCACCAAGTCACTGCACAGCCAGTGCTGAGGCAACTACTGTCACTTTTCTATCTGCATGTAGCAACCCTTGGAGAAATTAGTTAGTTTTTTTATTGCTGGTGTTCAGAGGAAGAAGGAAGAGTTCCAGTTTTGTCTTCCCCACCCCACCCCGGTGCTGTGCAGATCAAGGTAATGGAATGGCTCTTGATGTAGTGGGAGGAAGGAGCCACTGCCTGAGAAAGTCCTTGGAAGTCAATGAAGAGCCCCCTGGCATGTTTGGCTATCATTAAATTCAGGCTATGTTTCAAAGAGAGATCAAAGAGACAGAAATTAAGGAAACCTGAGTAGTGGTGCTGAGGGGAAAATCCTGAGTGGAGCTGCCTGAGATCTGCCTAATGTTCATGACTGCATGTCCAGTTGAAAAATTACACATGGCTTTTGTTAGGATAAATATTCCCATAGCCTTTTGCATGCATGCCTTAATCACCATTCGATAATTATCGTAAGGGGAAAATCATGGAGACTTGAAATCAGTGTAAAACATGATTAAATCTAAGACACAATGTACAGAATCCATTGTGATATCAGCAGAACCAAAATTCAGGCTTCACAGGATGTAAGAAATAGAGAAGTAACTGCACAGCATGATGAATTTGGACATTGCTAATTATAACATGGGCTCACAATAACACTTTGGGATTACTCTAACCTTTCTCCTCTTTTGGTAGGAAATGGAAATTTTTAAAATAACAGACAATTACATAGCATAGCTATGTATATTACTTGTTATATTGCTTGGAAAGTGATAGAAAAAGAGCAAAATTATCCTTTTTCATTTTGGGTACCTTTTTCTGAATCTACTGTGATATTGATGTGCTAATTCATAGTTTTAGATAGTACTTCTTCATAAAATAAAGGGGGTTTTTAACATTCTCTAGAAAACATAATGGTGAATGTGCATATTTGAAATAATTGGATTGCTTTATGTTCAGATGCAAGTGAGTGAAAACCTGTGGTTTGAATAAGTGGGAACAAATGAATGAGGGAGGATTCCCAGACCTGTGAAATTGTCGGTGTGGATTGCCTACAATTTTGGCACACTGCAATTTTCAAAGATTTGGTGGAGCTTGAAAGGCAGCAAAGTGAAACAAGTATGAGCAATGCAAATTAGGAAGCAAGAACTGGGTCAGTGGCGTTTGGAGTGATTCCCTCCCAGGGCACGGGGAATCACTGCAAATATCCCAGGTAAGGTAAACACTCTGGTGTGGGAAATGTTTTGACTGTGCCCAGGTACCTGCCCTGGTGGGACATTGGCTGTTCTGATTTTGTGCCTTAGAGTCTGTGTATAAGTGGTTCCTGTGTGTGTAGGGCAGGCCTGGGACCCTTGCACGGGGCATTCGTGTGCTTTGGCTTTCCCTGTGAATCATTGTTCCGTGGCATTAGTGCCCTGTTCTTTCAAAGGTGAGTTGTGAGAATGAAAACTAAATTCGAGGTACATGGATGCTCTGCTGGTGGTTGTGTGAGGCAGGTGATGGGTATTTTGGAACCTGTGGCACTGTCTAAGTCGCAGGAGTGACAGCCTCAGCATCAACCCTGTTATTTTCAGTGGACCTGGCCTGGAGTTAAAGGCCTTGTGAAGAAGGGTGTCAGAATTTGTCTTCAGTTAAGCAGAAAACATTTCCAAACCCAGGTATCTAGGGCATTTTTTTTTTTATTTAGCTTTTAAGCATTTATTTTTAGATGGCATGGCTCCACTTGATAGCAGAGTGTGAATTTGAATGTTGTAAAGCAATATAAATGGCCATTAAGTTAGGAAGCACAGTATGACCTTTTTGAAATATTATGCCAAACATTGTGTTTGCTTTGTGAGCTAAGTGGAACTTCTGGAAGGCTGGTGCTGATGAAAGGCACTGGCTCGGTCTCTGGAGAGAGAGCACATTATTGCAAGATGAATCTGGGGATCTCACAAAAATAACAAAACAAAGCTGTAAGACAGGGTTAGATTTTAACAGGAAGAAGTTTGGATTGACTGCTGTGACTTTCCTATGCCTTATTTTTCCAGAACATAACAAATGCCTTTTATTTTAAACTTAACTTTCGAGCTTTAAACATATTCTACCAAACCCAGAAAGATGCTGTGAAGGGAGACTG
>JAWWMO010000002.1:3464137-3483899 GCA_035047845.1 Dendrocincla fuliginosa
CCTGCCCTGACACAACTTCAGGCCATTCCCTGGGTCCTGTCATTGATCACCACAGAGCAGGGATCAGCACCTGCCCCCCCCCGAGGGAGTTCCAGCTGCAGTGAGGTCTCCCCTCAGTCCCCTCTTCTCCAGCTGAACACACCAAGTGTCCTCAGCTGCTCCTCACATGCTTCCCTTCAAGGCCCTTCCCCACCTTCATTGCCCTCCTCTGGAAATTGTCTAATGGCTTCCTGTCTTTCTTCTATTTTGGTGCCCAAAATTGCACACAGTATTCAAGGTGAGGCTGCACCAAGAGCACACCTGTCCTGGGACCACGGAAGGGGCTGGCAGGGAAAGGCCACGTGGGCATTCCTGCCCACCAGGGCTCTGACATTTACTGTGAGCTGTTGCATTTGTGTGCTGGCTTCACTGAGCCTGTGTGGGATTCCCGTGTGTTGTGCACTGTAGACCTTCAAGCCTGCTCCTTCCCACCTGTAGTGGACTGGGAGTTGGACTAGAACATCTCCAGAGATCGCTCCCAACTCTAACAATTCTGTGATTCTGTGGTTCCTTTTGGTTGTAAGACATCACCCCTCTGTTCCAGCCTGCTGCCAGCCCTTGTAGAGGTGGCATTGCATTCCCAGGAGAGATACCTCACCAAAGCCACAATCCCTTTTCCGCAGCTGACAGTGCTCCACAAGGATTTGCTGAAAGCTGAATACATTGGTAGAGAAGTAGCCCACTGTCTTCAGCATAGGCAGAACTCCTGCTAAACCTCCCAGATTGCTCTGCCCCCTCCCTTTCAGCAACAACACAGACAATGGGGACATTTGGTCCATCCCCATCCATGAATGGCCCCACTGAGCTGAGAAATCTGCAGGAACTGAAATGGTCCTGCTATTGCTAATTGAGCCATAGCCTGGCACTTCTTACAGTGCTGGGGATTCCCTGTGGTGACAACCATCGTCCTTGAGTGCAACAGAGGAGCAGGACACGAGGAGACAGGGGGATACTCTCTGAGAGGAGGACTCCCAGAGTCTCACTGCTGCTTCCAGGTTCACAGTGCCTCAGGTCTGTAGCTGGAAGCAGAAATGGTGCAATCAGTGCTCACCTGCATGGTTTTGTTTTATAAATGCAGTGTGGGGAGTCTTCAGATATGCCAGGCAAACGCAGCTCCAGGTAACATCCGTGGGCACAGCGTGGCCAGGATTTCACTGCCGTGCTGTGCTCTGTGTCCCCGGGGACCCTGTGTTGGGCTGGGCTTGCAGATTTAGTGCTTCAGCCTGGGCACAGGTGCAGTGCCCTGTGCACGTAAGCAGGAGAGATTTGCATCTCATCTCTCTGAATCAGCGCAATTCCCCTAAATACCCTCTTCAGTAAACTCCTAATTGCCAGAAATTTATGTCTTTACCTATTTATTTCAGCTTGCAAAGTCTGCAGTAAATTTGGCTTGTGATTTTGTCTTTGTAGCAGTTAAATCACTTATGTTCTCAGAACTTTAAAGAAACATATGCCTTAAAATCAGCAAAGCATTTACTACTTCTGCATACATGGTGAACTCTGTTTTATTTTACTGCATTACATTGCCAAATAACCTTGGTTGTTATTCTTCAAGGTCTCAGTGTGTCAAGCCATTAACAACTATGGAATGTATCTAAACTGCATTAGAGCTGCATAACTACAAGCTAAGGTGTAATCAAAGATCTGTCAGGCTTAACGTAAGCATATGGACAGCTCTCCACTACTAATATAGGAAAAAACCCACTTAATTTGGAATTTTTAGGCACCAGTCCCTAAGGATGCTTTTACCTAAATGATCTTCAGCTTCTACAGTGCAAGTGGAAACACCAGTTCAGGAGAATGAGGAACTAAGAGTTATGATCCTCTGAAAGGGAGAAGGAGCACATGAATATTTAACCTGTGTATATATATAAAATTAGTACAGAGATAAACAGTTTGATGAGTAATGATGCATATATTTAATTCATAGTTTTATGCATTTTTAAAGAAAATGTAAGTAGGTGGAAGCTTGGGTTTAATTAAAATAGCGGAAGAAGCAGTTGGGGTAGTTTATTCTCTGCTGAACATCGAAACACATGTGACAACTTCTGAAAGTTGCAGTTCCTGAAAGGGAGGAGGCAGAGGAACCTGGGAGGTTTAGCAGGAGTTCTGCCTACGCTGCAGACAGTGGGCTTTTCACAAAGTCTGCAGGATTTGTGGAAATACAATATATTGAACCTTTCAGGTGTTACCACTGGACAGGCCTTCCATCATCTGAGTAACATCAGTGCCAAAGCTGTGGAAGTTGACAGGTGTCCTGACACTACTTTTTGTACTATTAAGATCAAGAAGTGATTAATAAAAAGAGAAATGTGGCACTGTGTGGTGGAAGATACATTTTTCTTCTTAGGGCTGCTGTCGAGCAGTTTTTCAGGAAGAATGACAGAGTTTAAGAAATCCGAATCTTGAGTTCCTGTTGGCTCAGAGGGGACCCAACAGGAGGGAGCTGAAGTTTCAATTTCCAGCCTGGCTGCATGCTGCGAAACAGTGAGCAAAGTCCCCAGGGTAAGAGCTGAAAACACCTTCTGAAGGGCAGCCAATTGCCGTGTCTCTTGTCCAGGTACAGCCACACAGCTGCTCAGGTGGTGCCCGTGTTCCATAGCATGGCATGGCATTGTGCTGCTGTTTTCCACACAGACCAGCTCTTTTCTCCCAACAACTTCTGTAAGCCTGAGGTTTTATATCAGCATATACAAGAGACATATGAAGTATGGGAGTGGAAGAAGTACAGGCTAATATATACTGCTGGGATACAGTATAGTAAGAGGCAATATATATGTATACATCTCCATAAGAGGGAGGCTCAGAGCAAGAACTACTAGAAGTTATTTTGCTGGAATCAAGACGGATCTTTGGCCGTAATGTGTTTACCAGTGACTTCTGTATTGTGATTTATTGAGAAGCTCTGTTATTGCTTTTAATTTGGAAAAGCCATCTATAACCTGTTCACAGGAATGAAACTCAAGAAAACCATATGTTCAGGATATTGTTGTTAGTATGTTATGTTTTATGTTTCTTCGAGGTGCCATAAATGATTTCTCCATCGGCAGGTCTGTGTTTTGTGGCTATTGCAGGTAGCTCTGCACTCCAAGTGAATTAAATCCTGTTGTGTTCCTGCTGCTTCTTCAGAAAAGCAGCTGTTTAATGTCTGTCTGTATGGAAAAAAAATCATGCAAATATATCGGAGTTTTTTTCCTGATGTTGTAAATGTTATTACTAATAATTTGCTTATAGTAATTTTGGAATAGGTAGGTCTAGGAGAAGGATGAAAAAAACAGTATGGTTTTAAACAAAGTAATTGAGGAGGGCTATGCCATGTGTACAGACTGCAAGGGAGAAGGAACAAAGATGTTTGTGTGAGGAGCTGATAAGCTCCCATGTTGTTACAGAGGACACTTGCAAATTCAGGCTAGTCAAGGCAACCCTCTGTCTGCTCTGTCACAGCTAAACTGTGCCACAGTACAAGCTGTCTGCAATATCAAACACCCCTCAGAGGTGTCACCTTTTCTTCCTTTCACTGACGTGCATTGAATGTCCATGTCAGGTTTTGCTTATTTCTCTGTTTAGTCAGTCAGTTGCCCCATCACTGACAGCAGTGAAGTTACTGGGTTTGGCTCTGGTGTCATTTATTGAGGTGGTGGTGTAGAGTCCCTCAGAAGGTCCCCCTCGGCATTACAAAGGGGGTGTCTGCTGAACAACTGAAAAAGGACTCTCTGTCAAGGTAATACTCTCAGTGTTGTGACTCTGAGTGCTATTCCCACGTTGCAGCCTCGCAGGTGCATGTGCAATGCACAGTAAATCTGGAAGTAAGGCTCTCTGGGCTGGCTGTTGTTCTGGCAGCACTAACAGCCTGTGCTTGGGGCAAACACAGTGCAGTGAGCCTGGTGCTGGTTGCAGCCTTGGAGCGGGGGGGAGCAGATGGGGGCTGGCATCGAGCATTCACAGATGTTAAATGTATAGCCACTCTTAGACAGCCAATTGTTGCAGATATGGAAGACCTTCCAGAGCAGATACACAGGGATGAGATTTACTTCTTGGAAATAATAATTAAAAAAAAGTCTGTTTACTTAGACATACTTGCACACCTAAGAGATGTGTAGGTAGGTGGTTAAAGCTTGTGGAAAAGACAGGTGAATGTGAGTTATCCCAGCTGCCTTCCTGCTGTTCTCCAGGAAGATCACCAGACCACGATGTTAAATCCTCTGTGGAAAGGGATAAAGGGTCCCATCTACAGCTACGTGCAACTCTTGCTGGAATCAGGGAGCCACTCTCTTGGGAGCAGTGATTTGTGCTCTGAAGTGCAGCAGGAAATGGTTGTGCACCTCTGCCTCTGTGGGGAGGAACCAGATCTAGGAAAGGTGAGGTGTGACCTGAACCAGGTCTCAGTGGGTGGGCTGTGTCTGTCTCTACTCGACATGTACATGCAAATGAAGGACACCAACATCTTGTCATGCCTGCATATAAATGTGCGGTTTAAAAGTTTGAATATTTTTGTGCCTGAACTTCTCAGGTTCAAATTTTAAAAGTCATTGTGTTTGTGAGGTTTTTTTCCCCTTTCCTAAATTAGCATATCTCTGGTTGTTAGGGAATGCACACAGTGCTTTGTCGATTGAAGCATTAATTGCCTTAGGCCTTCATGCTGTAACAATCTGAATTATTCTTTCATATTCCCCTTCAGTTCTCTGGTTTCTGAGTGTCTTAGAAGCAGTGAAAGCTGGACTCGGTCAATGTGCAGGAGAGTAAGGAGAGTTCCTAAGCCCTGGGTTTTATTCCATGAATTAACACGCCTACTGGGATAAGGGGACTATATCTTTCCACTCCTCTGAAGTGCTCAGCTCACTATTTGTGGGCCGTAAAATAAGCAGCAATAACAATAATCCTTGTCTGACCATTCAGAGGAGTGAATCCAGCGTGCCTTCCAGCAGCTCACAGCCAGTAAATGGGATCATATAGTGCATATCATCTGCATTTAGTGTGACTGCCTGCTACTGAGAATATTGATTATCCTCCACACTGCCATGCGGGGTTTATATCTTCATTTCTTTCCTATCAGATAACCACTCTGTTAGCCCAGTGTGGGCCTCAGGAAAGAGAAATCTGGGAAAGGGGCAGGTTTGAACAGGGTGTGACTGGTCACAGCGCTCAGGGACACTCACCCTTGTGTATCTGGTGGATCAACACAAACAGCTATTTCTGGCAGAAATACTCCTGGACTTGTGGCTTCGGTGGGCTTTGCACTGCTTTTCATATATGCTACCGTAAGAATTCAAATAATGTGGCCATTCCTAGATAATAAACAATATTTTCTTCCACCAAAAGGAATTCTGAAAAACTCTTCAGAAACATTAAAAGTCTTGGTTATTTGTTCTACCTCTGGATTACTGGACATTGTTCATGTTGCATAAGAACTTGAGTTTTTCTGTTGTTACACAGGAGATGTTTCTGACTTATTTTAAGTGCTTAAATTTAGTTCCAGAGAAAGGTGGAGAGGACATGCCAGCTTTTGAGAGAGAGATGAAGGACCGAGGCTGGTTTTCTGCCTTTCATCTTGATATATTGTGTAACACCAATTGGAGAGAGAAGCATTCTCTCTAATGGAAGGAGGAAGCTTTCCTTCAGGCTGCTGGGCTCATGTGTGTGCAGAATGGATGAAAACTCATAAAAGGGGATGAGGTGAGCCCGTGGCAGCCTCGGAATGCTGGGTAAAGGACAATGCTGCTACGTGTTTGTGGATGCAGATGGAACTATCCCAGGCAGGGTAATATGTTATCAGATATGATTTGATGTTGTTGTGATCCAGTTACTGCCTTGGAGTTTCCTTGAGTTTGGATGGTGTTGTTTCTCTTCACCCTTTGCCTTCTAAACTGCAGAATTTTTTTCCCTGACAAACACGGGTAAATTTGTTTTATTGGTACTTTTCTTAATTATTGCAGCCCAGCCACTTGAGATCATCTGAAGCAAAAAGCTATATTCCAAAGCAACAATGCATTAGAAGAATGTCAGCAGCATTTTACATCTGTATATTGCTCCAACCCTTTGTGTTTAATGAGGAAAATGCTCTCAGCGCACACACACCATTGTGGCTCAGAGGGTGAAGATATTTGAGTAGACTCTGTTCATGCTTGTGATCATTCCAATCCTATCCTTTTTGTTTGAGCAGCAATTTAAATTTACATAAATAAAAATGTATCTTGATCTTTTAATGAAGCAGGCACACACACACAAATATGCGAGGGGAGAAAAGAAATCTGGTAAAATCACATGAGTATTAAGCTTAGCTGGAGTTTACTAAGGTGCAGATTCATTAAAACCAGTTGTTAATACAAGCACTTCCTCTTGATTTAGGAGCTCTAGAATTCCCCATTTGACCTCAGAGTTCATCTAAATCCTGGAGACAAGTGGCAAACATCGTGTCACCTCTGCTTTGCAGGACTAAAGACACATAACTCAAGGGATGCTGTAGCTGATAGGGAGGAAATCAGGTACATATAGACTTGATCTTTCAAGGTGAAAAAGACATTTAAATGAAGAAACAAGAACCTCAGCTGAGGTCACTTGACTTTGAGATGTGAATTTTAACTTTCTCCTGCTGAAGAGCTGTGCCCTGTTTTTCTGTGCCATTTTCCTCCCTGGAGAGTTGACATTTGTGTGACTCTAAAGCGTGTCTACTGTTGTGTAACAGCTGGAGATGTGGTCCATGATTTTTTGAGCATAACAAGGAAGAAACCTTTATCCAGCTTGCAGGTACTCTGTGCAGGCACGGATGTGACCTGCAGCTGCTGTGTCGAGTTCATTCCTGTGCTGAGATGGGAGGTAAGTCCCAGTTGCACCTCTGGCTTCTACATGTGGAAAGCAGAGATTTTTCTACTGGGATAGAATTCGTGGAAAAAATAAAATTCAAAGAGTCCAGTAACATTCACTTTTTGGATGATGGGAAGAAAACAGTGGAAAAACACAAGAGGGACAAGAACCTTTTTCTCCCTTTCTCTTCTGCTCATTTTTGCAGTGGAGTGAAATGAGGACTGGAAAAGAGAAGAAATTATGAATAGGTGAAAAAAATGAAGGGCAGCTGCTTCACACAAGTGTGTCCTCAATGGGAAAACAAAGAATCCTTTCCAGCTTGTACTGTGAAATCTGACTTCTGTTCCTTACTTTTGTATAGTATTTTTCTTCTTTTTTATTAAAAATTTATCTTGCCTCCTTTTAGTTTCCAGGAAAAATACCTGCCCAAGAGCACAGTTTTAATGAATCCTCAGTAATTTCACACCAGTGCAGTTCTTTCAGTGATAAATACCAATGGACTCATTTGCCTTTGCAAAAGCGACTCTGACTGGATTGATTAACATGTTGACTGAAAAAATATTTTGAAGATATGCCTGTTGTTCATCCAGAGTTCTTTTTTGCAGAGAGAATAACCCCCTTTTCCAGGCAGTCCTCCACTGACCTTTTTTTTGTCTTTGAAAATGTTCCCCTTCTCCTCTTGATTGTTATTCAATGCGATCTCACTTGCCTTTTCTCCTTGGGAGCTGCACAAAGACAAATCCTGCCCATAAATTCAGGAGAGCCTTTCTTCATATTAAATGAGTTTCATTTAATACATCTTAGGGAGAAGCATTTAAACTGTAGGATTGCTGAATTTTCCTTTCTTGGTTTCTTTGTTAGAATGGCCTGTCATTCCTTTCTTTTGATACTCAAAAAGTAATTTCCCCGACTATTTCTAACCCTTAATGTTGGGCTCCATTCAGTTTGTCCAGGATGGGGAGTTTTTTGACTCCTCATTACTCCCTCCATTAGAAAATGTTGTTTTAACTGAGCCCCACATCACTAAAACCATACCTGTGTGCCTGCCTATGGTTATGCTACCATTCCTGCCCTTTTAACTCATGCAGTTGGTTTTGCTCTGTCCAAGTCCAAAAATCCAGAACCAGAGCCTTTATTCTTGGTAACCTGTAGACTAATAAATCACTGATCTCTCTTTCCTGAGTCAGAAAAGGGAATTTGGAATTGAAACTACAGATAGGCAAAAGATGCTGCTGGCTATTGCAGCCTGTGCATTCAGATACAAAGCATTTAAACTTTTCAGGGTGGAAATGTTTGTCACAGTAATCAGACTGAACACTCAAATGAAAGAAAATAAAAGCTCAACCTTTTTATCTCAGTCCTGTGAAATAAATTGTGATCATATCCGTACCTCTGGAAGGGAAATGAGTGTGATTAATGAAGCAAATCATACATTTTAACGTGCCTGATAAAACAGTTATTCCAAAGAGAAAACAATATCTTTAGCAATTCAAAATATTGTTATTTGCATCTGTTTTTAATCTGCTTTTTCTTTTCATTGCCTTCAGATTCAGGTAGGCTGGCATTTATTGCCAAGACATTACTGTTTCACATCTTTCCCTTCCTATTTGCCTTTCCATCTTCTAGGCACATAATGTCTGTGTCCATTCCCTTTCCCTCTCAAGCTGAAACACTTTTGATATTGGATGTTTTTCTAAGTCTTTCTACAGATAAATTAACCACATGAGGGAACTTTGCAGCAATCTTGCTTGTTGCTACACTGTGGAAGTTAATAGGAAAGTGCAAAGGGTAAAATATGTCTCTAAATGTTAGATCCATTAACTTAGTGACCTTTAGAAAGGTTGGATGGCAAGCTAGTCTTGGTATGCCTGGCACTTTTCAGTCACTGAGAACTAGCTACACACATGTGTGAGTGCAAAACGTAACAGTGCAGTGAGGATGTCTGTGTGAGCCATGTTTGATATGCCACGGAAAGGCCTGGAAAAGCACTGTGAGAGAGGCTGGCGTGCTTCTCTCTTTCTTGGGACAGCCTCACCTCTCCTGAGGTCCATCATTCTATGCTCTCCAGGGGTTTGTAGAGTGGACTGGACTCCCACTGAAAATCAATTTATGTCCAAAACCACAGATATTGCATTCCTAGGGTAGCAAGCACAGATGGTTTTATTCCTCAAACATAAAGTTTCAGACTCTTTTTAAAAATAATTAAAGCTTTCTTTTTTTTCCCGCTCTCTTTTTGCTCCCCATTATTTCTACTGGAAGGCTGTTTGGAGACTTCACATTTCTAATTGTTTTCCTTTCTAGGTTACATTTATTCATATTTGCTCAATTAACACTGAATTGTCTTCCAGTGTGTTTTTCTTTCACTTGGAATGTCACACTTACTCTTGCAGCCTTCACTATCACATCAGACTTCTCCTTGCTCAGACCCCATTTTGCATCTGCTGCATTATGATCTTTAGGCTCCTTGTTTCCTACATCTTGCTCCTGGGCTTGCCATCTATTCCACTTTAGACTCAGCTTTAAACTGCAGTTTGCAGAAGCACAGATGAAGCTGCATGAGGAACTTTAAAAGAGGGCATTGACACCCCTTCATTTGTGTTGCATATCCCTGTTTGAGGGTGGTGAGACCCTGGCACAGGCTGCCCAGAGAAGCTGTGGCTGCCCCATCCTTGGAAGTGTCCACAGCCAGGTTGGACAGGACTTGGAACAACCTGATCTGGTGGAAGGTGTCCCTGCCCATGGCAGGGGGTTGGAACAAGATGCTCTTTAAGTTCCCTTCCAACCCAAACCACCCCATGATTTAGCCTGTGATCACAGGCGTCTTTCTCAGTTGGAAGCAGGAGAGTCGCAGTCGTGATCAGGAAACCCTCTCTGTGATCAGTGCACTGGGTTACTGTGAAATCACTGACAAGATATATGCCAGTCTATAGACCTTCCCCAGCTTCTACAGAGTACTTCCTCTGTGTTTAAGGTTGTGTCCCCAAAAATGAGAAGAGCAGATCCTTTCAAACACATTCCTTAGTAGGGAATTCTAAGGGTCAGTGCAAAACACATGAGTTCGGAGTCTTGAGAAGTACTCTGAAATTGATATATAGGGTTCTCAGAAAGCTGAAGTGCTGTTGTCAGGCTTGTGCTAGACTGCTGGAGGAGAGGCTGTTCCCAGGAAAAAGGCAGTCTGGATGGCCTGAAGGAGGTCACCTGCAGGACTGTCTGTCTGTGACTGCACTGCCAGTGAAACAGGACCCTGCAGTCCTGCTCCTGGGAGTGCAGCAATGTGTGCTCACATCATGCTCTTCTCATCCAGACGTAACTTTTCCATGGGAACACCATCTCTCCCGGCTGTGCCTGTTGTTTTGCCTTCCCTTGAAGCATCTTTGCTTTCTAGTATGACCTTTTCAGAACGACCACACCTCAGTGTGTCTTTTGGGAGCACGAAATGCCAACACTTAATAGCTCCTGTAGGAGCTGCTGAGGCCCAGAGCCTGCAGCTGGGAGTGTTGCTGGGTGAGTTGCTGAGGTGTCTGCAGAGGCTCTGAGATCTTCTCTTAAGAGATTGTAACTTGTCCAGACCTTATCTGTGCTTGTGTCAGGAGTCTGATTGGCATAAATATGTGGTAAATCTTTGTGTTAAAAGATGTCAAGGCATCTTAATATTTAACCCAAGCTAAAAATGTTTTCTTTTTTAATTATTTTGATTTGATGAGAAAGCTAATTCTGCTTTTACACATCGTGGGAATCTCTCATTCACGTGCACCCGTCATCTGCATCTGTAATCCAACCAATAATCAATACTGGGATGACAAGTACTCAATACTGTGCACTGCAGATAGTGGGGGTTATCTTTGCCAGACATCTGGGATGTGTTTGTAGCAGCTCCCAAGGAACACTGGCTGTGATGCTGTTCCTTCAAGAGTAGTCTCATTGATTTCAGGGGACTTTTTGTAAAGGAAGACTTAATTCAATAGAGCAAAGTAACAATTCAGCACGTTCCTGTTGATGAGCTGTAGCTGGAGTTGCTTTGAATCTTGAAGTGACATCTTTTCAGGCCCAGAATATGCAATATGAATCCAAATTTTCACAGTCCCTGTATCTATTCGGTTTGATTTTTGAATCAGAATTTTCTTACTCTTTCTCTATACTATGTGCTCACTTGAATTGTATTAAAACCTTCTTGTGTGTTTGTGTGTGTGTGTGTGTGTGTGTAAGTGTGTGTATGTTTATATATATATGTGAACTAGAAATACTTTGGTCTTCCCAGAGACAGACCAAAACCTGTGCAGTTAATCCAAATTCAGAATGTCACTGCAGACTTTTCCAGACGTCTCTGATGAATGAATATTCCTGAATTGTGTTCACCACACTCTTTTATCAGAGCTCTATGGCTTATTTTATATTGTTGCATATCTTTTATATTTTCATGTCAGCTGTAACTACATTTCCTCAATTTTTTTCTCTGCCAGGTTCGGCTGTTACATTGAATGTGAACAGATTATTTTGTGATATGAAAAAGATCAGTCATTTAAGACTGAACTGGTTACTGATTACAAAAGAAATTCTTCCTGTGAATCATGCATCTTTTGGGAAAGAATGGTATTAAAGGTGTGTCTTTATGTTTAGAGGCAATTCCAGCTTATATCTGACTTCTCCAATATTTAACAAATTAACACCAGTGCTTCAAAGGAAAATAGAAGTTGCTTCTCTAAGTACATTCTGTTGTTTAACTACATTTTAACAATTCAGTAGTTTGCAAATAATAGCCAATTAACATGTTTCAGTTGAGAATCAGGCAAAATATTCCATTAAATCTTCCTAGCCTGTACAATTTGTTCATCTGTCTGTGAAGATTCCATTTCAATTGACTATGATCATCTGGAAGTTGCTCCCTGTGAGGTTTCTGGAAAGATAAAGAGCTGTTTTCTGCATAATGATTTATCTCATCCCAAAATGAGATTAAAGAAAAGTATAACCTGGACATATAACCTGTGGATCACTCAGGTGGGGTGAGATGCACCTCATCTTTGAGATGTGATACTGCAAGACTTTCATTAGTGTTCAAAAGATTAAAGATTTGTTTAAAATGACATATAACACAGACCAAGAGCAACTGCATGTTCTGGAGTGGTCCATGTCTGTCTTTTATGTTGGCATAATTGAATCCTGAACTTTTGCCTTCCATGGCAAATCGGTATGATGGCAAGAGCCTGGAAGAAAAAGCCAGAGTGTCTTGTTACTTCCTGAAGGACCCTTTCACCTTGTCCTGGTTCAGCCTGGCTGTGCTGCCTCCCTGGGCATGGGGAACTGTGCATCAATAAACACTTCAGGGAGGCTCCTCCTCTTAGCACAGCACTTTTACTTGAAAGGCTGCCACTGCAGGGAGGGCAAAGGCTGGAGGTCGTGTTTGGAGATGAGGGTGGTTGTTGAGGGGAAGCGAAATGAAGTTTAATCCACTGCTAAGGGAACAAAGAGAAGGTGAGGCAGGTAAATGATGAGCAGGAGGGAAATGAGACAGAAGTATTTAACAGAAAGGAGTGATTGAGAGCTCTTAGGAGTGCCAAGGCACTGGGATGAAGAGAGGCTTGGAGAGGGGGGTTTGGAGAGCAAGTTCTCATCTCATTGTGTCCTCAGGAGGGTTCATCTGCAGCGCTTCTCATCGGAATGTGTGTGTATAATCCACTTCAACACGTGGAATTTCTGTCAGGGGAGCAAACTGCTTTTATCCTTTTCACTCCAAGACTGGTGCTGTAGCCAGTCCTATACCTGGGATTAGCCAGTCTACCTGCATTCATAAAAAATAACTGCTCTTGAGCTGATTCAGATTCATATCTAGGCAGTTTATTTTTGGATCCCAAGACTGCTTTAAAATGTATCTTAGTACAAACCTCTGCTAGTGGTTAACTGGGTGAACCTGATTTTCATTCAATATCCCCATGATCTCAATCCCAATAGCTTTATTCTATCTCTTCTTTTTTTTTTAAAGAGCACCTTCTATAATAAATACACAGTCAAAAGGAAATGTGCTAATGCTCTGAACAAAGCGAGCTTTGATTTCATGCTTTAGGAAATCAGTCACATTTTATCATTGTCGCCAGTTGGTGCTTCCACAAACACAACCTGTAGCAGCCTTTTTCTTCTTTTTTTGCCTTTGGAGAGCTTTGGAAAGCTTAACTCCTTCAAAAAGTACCAAATTCCCATTGATCAAAGCAAGAAAAAGGCAAATCCATTTGTATCAATGACGAATGGATTTAAGATACTGTATTTGGGTCCCTTTAAAGTCAATAATCTCTATAAAAGATCTCTCCGACTGGATTTCCAGTATGATTTTTTCCTGTGTCGTAGAAGTCTCAAAGAGTCAAAGTGCTACAGATAAATACTTCCATGTGCCACAAAACTAACTGTTTTTGTGAGTATCTGGGACCTGTAGGGAAAATATTAGCAGGCCCAGCTCTCGTCTGACTTGGTGGTGTAGCTGAAGCCCTGATTATCTGGGGATAACACCCAGTGCTGCAGTCCACTCGTAATGTCACGTTACTTCAGAAGTGTTCCTCCCTGGAAAGTGGGATTTTCAAAATTGGCTCTTTCTTCCTACTCTTTCCATGTTGCCAGGAGATAGATGACAGGGGGCAGTGGGCCCATGTGGCACTAAATATGTGTGATCACACATACTTGCATTACCATGGTAGTACAATGTCTTTAAAATGACTGATTTGCTAAATTGCCTTGGCTAAAAATAGGAAGGCAACAGCTTAGAATAAATTAATTATTAATATTTTCCCTCTTTTTAATGGCCAGAAAAGGATAATAAGTAAATAAATATGAAACCTAGCAAAATATATGTGGTTCGAGGTCAGTCAGAGTCAACTGAAAAATAGCTATGATCATCAGTGGAATTTGGACTTTGGAGGATCTGAGAAAGGGAGAATAGTCAAAATTAGAACTTCAAAAAGACAATTATTTCCCCCAGAATCTGCTCCATCCCCTTTCAAGTGCAGACTTTTTCCCAAAAGTACATTTAAAGAGTATGGAGGGCCAGGCAGGGAGGGGAGAGAGCTGGCAATAGAAAGCTTTCTCCTAAATGTAGTATGTACCCAGAGGCTATTAGAAGACTTTTGAGTAAACTGTATGATTGTACCCAGGCTGAAAAACACAGGAGCCTGTAATTATGCTGTGCTGTATTTATTCACTGGTGAGTTCTTTTAGCTCTTTTTTCCCCATAGGATATTCTTTATGTACAGGTTGTGTGTTTTGGGTGCACTTCATTTTTAATGCCGTTCATAATTTAGCTTTGGAACCACAATATTTATTAGAACAGTATAGCATATAAAAGCCACCTTTTTGCCTTTGTGCAGCTAAAATAAATATCATATATAATACGTATCCATCTCGGTGCTGAATATATTAAGGCACATTCACAACACTGTACTTTCAACATCAACTCTGTGATTTAACTCTGCTCTGTACAATTTTTTTATTAAATCAGACAGATTGGTGATCTATTTTGCAGTGCATGGAATGTAAGCAGTTCCTGGTACTCTTCATTCTCTGCACACCCTCTGTTCTTTAAGATATTTATTGAAATGGTTGGTGAGGTGCAACAAGCCAGACATAATATTCCCCTTGCCTTTTGTGCGACTGTGCTGTAATGAAGAATTAATAACAGATTCCTGAAGAATATTAATCATACTTTCACAAGCCAGCAGGGAGCAATTTAAGTTTGGGAAAAGTAATGTAACAGTCCAACTCATAAGCCCATGCAGGACGTTGGGGGAAAATGGGCCCTGGTAAAAGACTTTCCTCCCTCTCTGAAGCAGTGAAGCATTGGCAGAGTGAAATAAAAGGTGATCTGACAGTCTTCACACATCATCAGAGAGGGGAGAAAAATTTGAGTGGCCAGTGAAAATGTTTGCTTCTTATATTTTCAAAATATTGCTTTTTTATATATTAAGAATATTTCCCTACAATCTTTATTCTTTTTTCATTTTACATTTCACGTTTTTGGAAATAGACACAAAATTCAATTTCAAAATGAAAAGCAGTTTTATGCAAATGTCCCTTTGAGATTTCTCATCCCAAAGACATCAGAGTGAACATTCTGGTCATTCCTAAATTTTTTCCAACATTCTCTCAGGTCTGGAGAATCATCTGTTGAGGAAGCAGCTTCAATTTTGGCAAATCAGTGTTTCTGGAAGAAAAAAAGTCATTGTGTCAGAGGCAGTCTGAGTAGCCAGAGGGCAAAGCTCCCACTAAGGCTTTGCAATCCCGTGTTTTCTTGACATGATAGATCTGTGATAACTCTGCAGTAGCCTCCCATTTTTGCAAAAAGCAGGGTCAGAAGTTGACCCCACAAAACATCTTTAATGAAAAATGATAACGCTCTGAGTATAACCTGTAAAAGAATTAATTTTTCAGAATCTCTTAAAATATTACACAAAGGGTAATCATGATAAAGGAACCCCATTAATTAGACATTGTGTTAAAATGAAAAAGGCTTTATGAAGGAGACTACAGTGTTGCATTGCAGTCTGTGCTTTAATCAGGATAAACACATGACATCAGAAGAGCTATATTTGTATTTTTACTAAGCTCACTGTTGAGGAACTTTACTAAATCAAGAGTAAAACTTGGCCCCACGGTGCAGCACAGAAACGGGCGGCTGGTGGGAAGAGGGAGACAAGGAGCTGTGATGATGAGTGTGATGATGATTTTGGGGAGAAACTTCCCAGTCCGAGCCCAGTCAGGGCCTTGTTGCTGATTTCACAGATATGTTGGATAGAAGCTGCCATGAAAAATTGTCAGAGACATCCAAAGCAGTCTTTTCTTATTCCTGATGTATTTTCATTCCTCTCTAGTGTGAAGTGTGTTCTGTGGATGTGGCTTCCCCTGGCCAGCTGCTCCCCTGGGTGCCAGGATCCTTTCCCTTCACTGGCTCCTGCTGATCCTTTGGGAAGGCTGGGATGCTCCAGGTCATGATGGCAGCTGCTTATGACCAGTTCACAGGCACTGCCCTCAGCCTTTCTCCCAGCTCATCCTGCATACTTCCTGCTGTCTTGTCCTATTAAATGCCAAGGATAATCACCCTGACTTTGCACTTAGTCGTGGCCTGCCGTTCAGTGTGAGGAATTTAACCTTTCTGACAAACTGGAAGTGCTCATAAACCTGAACTGAGCCAAGGGGTTGGTTTGCTGTGGCCCAGAGCACTGTGTGGAGACCTGTGTTAAGCCAGGTGGACCTGATAAGGCTTTGCTCCTGTCTTTTGGCAGAAGGGACTGCCATCCTGAATTCTCTGACAGTGTTACCACAATAGATGGACCCAGGTCATTCTTCCTCAGCCAGCTAAAAGGCTGCCCACCAAGTAAGGGAGGTGGCAGATATGGTGTATGTCCTTGGGAAAAGCTCACAAATAATAGTTTCCAGAGAGTCCAAGACCTTTAGGATTGCCCTGACTCTTTCTTAAATGTAGGGATTAGGACATGAGCGTGTTACACTCTCTTGTCTCTTCCTCAATTCACTTCTCATGATGCTGCGCCCCAGTTTAAATCCCCAGAGGTCACACAGATGGAAAAGGCTGGTTTGGTCTTTTTGCCCTCATTTTAGGGCAGGAGCATCGATGGTCCCCAGTGTGGAAATGTTTCTTCTGAATCTGCATGCTGGGTTATGGATTTTAGATCTTCCAGGCAAAGGTGCAGTGACTTTGCATGTTGAAAGTAGCGATCAGAATGCAGCGTGGCTGAACTGGAGCCCGGCTGTGAACACTGCACAGCCCCAGCCAGCTCCAAGCAGCATCTCATAAGGCACGCAGGGAGCACCCTGATTAAAACACTAGTCCACTGGGCTTGCTTTTTAACTGCTCCTTATTGTATTAATTCAAAGTTTTTCTCTTATTGGAAAATTAAGTAGCAGGTGTAGTTGAAATGAACTGTAGCAGACTGGGTTTAGTGGTGTGGTAAATAGATTGTGATATTCATTTCCAATTAAAGTTCTTTTGCAAAGATCAGTGAAGCACATTCTCATAAATTGAATCACAGTAAACTAATAAACAAATTTCTTTCAGCCTGCTGATGGCAAATTCCTATTTCCTTAATATGTTAGATCACATCATGGTATTAATTATATGATGCACAAGCAACAAAGAAGCAATCATTTATTCAGCAAAAATTTTATATTTATTTTTACCTTGGAATCAGCTTTACAGGTAATTCCATACCTGCAGACAAGGAACACTAAGCGTTAGAAAAAGGAAATTTCAAGTGAATATTTTTAATGCTTGACTTCTATCTATCGTCCAAAAAGATTTTTAAAATCTTGTTAATGAATGTATTGCATTATTTGTTTTGCTGTTTAATAGGGCCACGACATCTGCAAGGGAGCACCATAACCTTTAAACTCAATTACTATATGAGACACATCAGTAGCAACAGTGTTCATCAATAATTAGAGCAGAGGCTCAATTCTGCATCTGTAAACACACTGCTATAGTAGATTTAAAAAATTAAGATATTATTAAACCAGTCTTAAATGTCAGCAGCATGTTCTTAGCACACAGAAGTGGTGTGACAGCTTACTGGGTTCCTACTGTCACTATATGAAAATGCATTTTGGTGCTGAATAGAACCTGATCATTGATTGAGCTCCCTGAGGGGGTACCTGCACTTAGACTAGGCTAATAAAAAACGATAAAATAAAGTTCTCACTGTATAATAATGTAATTTCTTGAGATCCTGTCATTATTGCAGGCATGTGAGATGCCTATCAGGATGGATTAAACATCCCCAGAAGGAGCTTTCATAGGCTTCCACTCCATGAGGTTATGTAAGTTAAGCTGGGTTTGGAAGGCTGGACTGTCTTCGATCCCTTTTTAGGCTGGCAGAGGGAGATGGGTTTTTGCTGGAGGCCGTTCAAAGCCCCAAGGTCAGATTTCTGTGGCATGTTCTCTGGAGAGGCCCAACTCTCACCTTCAGGGAGGCAGAGAAGTATGAAGCTCATTTTGTCGATACCTTCTCTGTAAGTAATCCTAATTTGCAAATATTTTTCTGGACAGACAGTTTTAAGACTGGACAGCCTCATTTCTGCAGTTGTCTTCAGGGCACTTATGCATTCACAACATCTTTTCCTTCCCCTTAAGAGAGAAGCTGCTGCTTTATTGCATTTTGGATTCTTTATTCTGATTTTTCCATCTGCTGTTTGTCTTGGGTTAAGTTTATTGCTAATAACTGAGTCCTTCCAGTTAAAATTATTGAAATGCATTCTGTAAGCACTTCCCAGGTTCTGCAGAGCTGCCTTGGACTTTGCAGGTAGAAAGTTGCCCTTTCCTGCCTTGGGTGGGCACCACAGAGAATTCTGCTTCTGCAAAGCTGAAAACCTCATCGCTGTCCTTGTCTTATTTTTAATGCAAAACATGTCTTGAAATTTTGCAGTCAGACAAAAATCTTTTTCAGGCTTAAATATAGTCATTGTGCAAGGCTATCCAGAAATCCAGCATTTATTTTCCTTATGAGACCAGAGCAAGAGATGTAAAAGGGAAAGATTTAGGTCAGGTAAAGGCAAAACTAAAGTGGCTGGTGACTTTGTGTCGCTCACTCGTGTGTCTCCTTTCTGTGTTGCCCGTGTCCTTGGGTTCCTTGTGTTCCTTGTGTTTGTCTAAGGTGAACTGTAAGGTACAATCACAGTCATTTTCTTGTTCCTCCATCCTCTGGCAGATAGCTGCAATTCTCTGGTGATAACAGAGCTTCTGTTCTTCTGAGTGATCTTTCTACAAAAGCCTTCATAAAAGTAATTACTCTGTTTTAGCCATAGCGTGAGGTTGGTGGTGGGGGAAGGGGAGGAAATAACAGGACTCTGCCTGTAATCGCAGTGCAGGGGGGCTGCAGAGCAGGGCAGTTCCCACAGGGGAGCGGGGGCTGCACCTGGATGTGTGAGTCCTCCTGGGGATGCAGGGGGACTGTGGTCACTTGACAAGTGCAGTGACAGACAGCCCGTGGAAGAGGGAAAATACCTTCCCACGTCACACTGAGCAGAGTCTGCCCCAGCTCCAACATCTGCCCGAGCATCCAGGTCTGCCTCAGCTCCAACATCTGCCTGAGCATCCAGGTCTGCCTCAGCTCCAACATCTGCCTGAGCATCCAGGTCTGCTTCAGCCCCAACATCTGCCTCAGCTCCAACATCTGCCTCAGCTCCAATATTTGCCTCAGCTCCAACATCTGCCTTAGCTCCTGTATCTGCCTCAGCTCCAACATCTGCCTTAGCTCCAACATCTGCTTTAGCTCCCAGGTCTGCCTCAAGTTTTTTTCTGAGTCTTTTCCAGAAGACTTGAGGTTATGATTCTTCCAAACAATAAAAAAGTCATGTCATCTTCAGGCTGTGCATACCTTTGCTCAGCATGTCCATGCCTGGTCCTTCTGGCTCACTGTGCAGCATCAGAGGTGGCTCCAGGCAGCAGGCTCACACATTCTCTGTTGCAGCTGCGTGTTGTAACCCAGTATCGCATAGCAAGTTTATGAATGAGTGTGAATTAGTGGTGTCCAGAAAGGTGCCAGTGTTAATCAACTGCTGGCCAAAGATACTCCAACCTCTGGGAAGCACCTTTCCAGCTCCTGGATTCCAATTACTCTATTGAGCCAGCAAGTTTGGTAACAGAAGGCAAGTAACCATTGCAATTATTGTAAGGGATTTGAGATGGGGAGGAAAATTAATCTGTAGCTTAACAGACTGAGAAACACTTACTGTAGGTTTGCAACGTGATGAATTATTTGTGTTGTGTGGGACAGGAGATGTGATGACATAAAGTTTAAACAGGATGTTCCCTCTTTATTTGGCATCACCATCCAGCACTGCCCCCTCACAGAGAACATCAGCGTTTGTGTCACTGTTTACTGGGTGAACTGGAAGATGTCTGGATATGTGGCTGGCTGGATTGTACATTTTATTC
>JAWWMO010000002.1:3483999-3502981 GCA_035047845.1 Dendrocincla fuliginosa
CAGCGTTTGTGTCACTGTTTACTGGGTGAACTGGAAGATGTCTGGATATGTGGCTGGCTGGATTGTACATTTTATTCCATGAAAGCCCATATATACATGAAGGTAAATTATGGGATTTACATAAAGCATACACTTGTTTTTGTACTTAGTCACAACAGATTTGTTTGTGAGGAGCAATTTGCTGGTTTTGTTCGGGAGCCTGGCCAGATTTCCCACCAGCTTCACTATGACCCTACACCAGTGGCAGACACCTTGTGCACTGCAGTCAGTCATGGCATTCCCACCAGTGACCAGGACCAGGACATCTGCCTCGGTCCTTGGGAGACAGGATAAGACAAATCTCTGTATTAACATATTCTCTTCTCAAATACTGGAAATAAAGATCAGAGCTATAAATAAAAATATTAATTGGTACAGGAAACACTAATTTATTTTTGCCTGTTAAATAATTACTTTTGATTCATAAAAGGTCAGAATTATTAGCACAGAACACCAACCTCCACAGCACGAGAGCTGTTGTGTTGGTAGGAGAAGAACACAGGCAGTCTCTCTGGAAGTAGGGCACCTCTTGGTAGATCTGTATCAACACAACTGCAAGTTTTCTTACTTGCTCCCAGCCCTCACCAAACCTTTCTTCTTAATTACATTCCTGTATTTCAAAGTTAAGTGTTTTATCTGTGGCCTGAATTAGCATGGCATCTGAGCCACTTGTGGCTGAAATAGAGATGGAGGTACTGCATGTGTTAAAAGCTTCTGTAGGTTCAAATCAGCTGGGTGGAATCACAAGAGAAAAATCCAGTGTGGGCTGTTAAACAGAACCAGTGCCTGGCTCAGGATGCTGCTGGTGGTCAGGGAGCTCCTCTGAGGCTCACTGGGTTCCTGTTCTTACACTCTTCCAGGAAGGGAGAATTTAAGTTAAAAGGACCTTTTGTCCCCCTCTGTGTGGATTTGCTTATATTCTAAGGTTTTTATCTACTTTACTTTTCAGATCCCTTCTTAAATCCCCTTCTTCCAGAGATGGATTTTCTTCATGAATTTCACGTTCTTCTCATCTTACACAGCCTTTGCAAGGATAGTGTCATCTTTTATGACCCTAAAGCCTGACATAAAACTAAGATATTAAAGTATTCTTAATTCTCAGAAATATTTCAAGGTACTTGACAAACTGGGGAATAGTTGCTGAAATGGAAATGACCTGTGGAGATTTTTATAAATTTAGGCTTCTCTATTCTCTTGGGTGATTTGAGTGATTCCAGCTTACACAGAGTTTGAGGACTTCGATCACCAGGTAATGATGTGGTTAACAGAAGATTGGATTTCCTGCAAGAAGCAATTACCTTGATTGATAAGAAAATTTGAGGAAATTCATTCAAGACTTAATGAGATTGACAAGGTCATGGTTGAGCCAGCCATGCACCTTGAATAGATAAGGTTCTGTGTTTAGAAGAAGTAATCCAAAGACAATAAGCTCCTCAAAAAATGGATCATTTTTATCTACGCTGAAATGATAAATGGAAACATTAGACTTGTGCCTGTGACAGAGAGTCTGGAGTGTGAAGATCAGGAGAGATTCTTCACAAAGTCATTTTATAGCACTAGTATTGCTACTGTCCCTTTTTTATACCATTAAAAAGAATATAAAAATGACTCTCAGAATCTTTGTGGCCTCAAAAATCATCCCAGACCTCTATCTTACAACTCTGTGAGGTGTTTTGTCTGTCAAGAAAACTGGAGGTCATAAAGGAGGGGACATCACTCCTCACTGCATGCTCATCTCCTGCCACCCACAGCGGGGCCCTGAAGGCTCTCAGGAAAGTCAAAACACTTCTTAAATCCATGAATCCTGGACTCTGGCTTAGCCTGAGTTAAAAAAAACCCAACAGACAACACTCTTGCTAAGATAACTATGACAGACAATAAACAGAGATAGAAATAGATGAGAAAAAGGAGGTGATTTATTGTTTCGAACATTTGAAGAGTCAGTTCTGGAAAAACACATTTGAACATATTTAATTTCTACCTTGAAGGAGAGCAGTGGATTTTGTTGTTTTGTTTTCTGTTGCAAGTGGAAAGAAATGGTCATATTCTTTTGAATGCTTTAAATCGGAATGACACCACATGAAAAGTAAAACCTGTGCTTTAGTCCTCATCCCAAATCTGACGATATGGTGATTTTCTGCTTTTTTTTTCTTGATAGGTCATAACTTTTGGAACCAAGTAATTTAAAATGCTCTGCCTATATCTCATCCTAATTCCTGGCTCATTTTCACTATTTTTTATTATTTACTTGTGCATAGTGTTGCCAACATGCTCTTTGAATACACATGGCTTCACCCATGGGGTTAGTCTGGCATAGAAACATCTTAAAGGGCAGAAAAAGTTGTTCTGTTTTTATTGCTTATGTAAGATCCTCAGAAACACCAAAAAAAGGCACTTTAGACTTACTTTGCAAGAGCTGTATCCTTCTGTTTCAGAAGAGTGTGCTCCCAAGAGCCTGTATTTCCTTATGTAATATTTTTAAAGAGTGTGTGTGCTCAGGGGTGAACAGGTGAAAGGGTGCCCACGATCTGCCCCTTAATGCTCTGTTCATTTCACTGGTGTCACGAGTGCACAGAGCAAAAAGTCTTCTCCACTCACCACTGCAGCATTTCTGAATCATTTCTACAGAACCCCATCGTGTTTTTACAGGACACTTTTAATTTCATCTCTAATAAATCCTGCAGAAGTCTCTAAAAAAGCCTAAACTGCACCTTTGGTCAGGCAGTGGTTCTATTTTCAGGCTTCAGTAAATAATGTATTGAAACTACTCATACTTTATAGAATTTGTTTATATTGTTATCAGTCACCCTGCATGAAAACACACTTGAAATGCTAATAGATCATCCTACCCTTAGTTTGCAAGGATTCTACTGCACTCTTAATGTTATTAGGAAGATTAAATTATGAGTAGTTCTGCAGTCAATGGACAGGATTCTAACCTAATTTAATGGCTTCAGTTCTAGGCCATAAGACACAATGCAGGCAGAACATTTAAAATCGTGTGGAATTACTTCTTGTGATGTAAATAACCCTGTTTTGACATTTGACTGTTGGTTTTCTCTTCCTAATGGAAATGTTTTTTCAGCAATAAGAGTGAAGGGGTGTCCTCAGTGACAGATAAGTTACTTCAGCAGAAGGACATTTCTGAGCAGAGACTCCCAGGAGAGGAATATTTTGGATGGCTGTGAAGGCATCATGTTCATGGGGCAGCTGGCTCCAGGCTCCTGACACATGTTGAGACTTCTCCCCTGCCCCTATGGCCATATGGTTGCTCCTTCAATTCCAGTTATGAGTGCTGACATCACCTCCCTTCCTCACCAGTCTGTGGAAATTGTACTCCCTCCTCTTACCCACATTGCTGTTCTGGGCAGCTTGGTCACAAACCCCAGCAAATCTCTGTTTCTTCTGTATGAAAACCTTTTACAACCAGCAGTTACAAATTGTTGCAGACACAGAAACCTTCAGTGCTGTAGCTGTGTTTTCTCAATGACAAGCATAGGGCTCAACTATGGATGTCTAACAGGGTCTTAAAGGCTTGATATGATGAGATTTCCAGCATATTCTTAGTGGAGCTTAAAATATTGGGATTCCCTTAGAGTTTCTTTTCCTGAATTACCAAGATGGTGTTTATAATTGTGTCTTTTGCCTCTTGCTGGATGTCTGCAAGAAGAGTGGAGTGCTTAACTCTTCCATGTGTCATGTTGTTTCCTGTTCCTGTGCAAATCTACTCAGAAGTTTAGTTTTGAACCTGAAACCATACTGAGACATTGTGTATCAACGCTCCTTTCCTTAGGATTTGATTTTCCAATGTTAGCCAGCTTAAACAAAATCTTTCTTACAGTTCCCAGCTGGAATGGAGGGCATGGAAGTCTTCTGAGAAGTATTTCTATGCTGTTGGCTCTCCTGTTGTGGCTGTGGGTTCTGGGCATTTATTCTCTTGTTAGACTTGGATGCTGAAGGTGCCCAGAACTTAAGATAAACAACTCCAGCAAACTGGGTCATGCAGAACCACCCAGCACTTTCTTGCCCAAAACTGAGGTGTATTGCAGAGGTCATTCCATTTTGTGCAGTGATTCCTGATGCATTCATTAGGGAGAGCATCTGGGGGAAAGATTCAGACAAGAGCAAGTCAATTTGTCTTTCTTTATTGTTGGCAAAACCATGAATCTCCTTGAGCTGGAGATCTGCCTTGGATTGATGCCATGTTGAACCTCAGCTCTCTGAAAAAAGCTTTGTTCCTTCCTCAGGGTTGAAAAGCTGTAATTTTGTGAGGTTCCCATTATTGTGTGGCCTTTCCCCTGTGGAAGAGGGAAACAGTTAAGTAAATGATGGATGTAAAGTCATCAGGTCTCCAGAACTTTGTCACTCAGTCAGTCAGCTTCATGTGATGCAAATTTAGAGGTGCCATAAATCAAGAGATAGGTTGAATGCCAGTGAGTGGTTGCAATGGTAATAGAGAAGAGAGAGTGGCAGCCTGTCAGGGGAGTAATTAATAAAAGAATCAGAGCAATAATAAGTCTGTCTCGGTACAGTGAGGCACATGCTTAACTTTCTCTACATGGATAGCTTCTTGGAAACCACTCACTGGGAGCTGATAAAAATATTAACATACTGAAAATTGGTGGACTTATGTTATAGTGAAATATTTCCTCCTCCCTCTATATATGTCCTGTGTGTCTTTCCTAACCTGTGGATTTTTATCCCTGCTGTCTGGCAATTCACACCTACATAGAAAAGGTCATTTGTGTTCCTTGCTTTGTGAAGAAGAGGAGAGCTTCTAATACTGTAATGAGAACACCAGTACAGAAGAACATTCCCCCTCCCTAAAGAGAAATCAATTTAATTAGCATATGTCCTCCCTCTTCTGGAGGGAAGAGAGATATGTCTCCCAGGTTTTGCAGGGGAAAAAAGGACTCGGGAGAACTTTAAATGACCCTGGCCAGCATGTTGTAAAACAAAATATTCTGATAAAGTAGTAGGAGAAAATTGATTTGGATTGGGAACTGTTCGTTCTGACAGATTAGACCAGCAAGGAGGAATAAAACATTTTCCTTATGTTCATATATGTTAAAGTGTTCTCCAATGAGAACTTTTCCTTCTCTCTCTCTCTTTTATGAAGTTACAGATGCCAGGAGTTTAAGATAAATGAAATCTTCTAAGACATCATTTTCAAGTTTGGTAGAGTTCCTGTTGTGTTAATCTTGCTCCTCCTCCATCAATGTTTCCATCAGCTGTCAGCTACCAAGTTAAATTTGGCCTCCAGGTAGTTTCACTTGTTTAGTTGGTTTGGGGTTTGGGAGAGGGGAAGACAAGGGTTAATCAAATTGTGTTTCTACTGCTTGTTTAACCTTTAAAATCAGAATGTTATAGGCTGTGAGGGGTTTGAAATGAAACTTCCATTCAGATTAAGGTGACAGCTTCAACTTGACTTTGCTTTACAATTGTTTAAAATCAAAAGAGTTTTCACTTTTTTGGAAATCACTGGGTGCCCTTTTTTAAGCTTAAACCCCAGGGATAATTTTTCACTGTTCTTGCAAGGAACTCTTTTGGCACTGTCAGCCTTGTTAAACTGCCATTTGTCCAGACTTTCTATTTAATATTTTCTTTACTATCAGGGACTGTTGCAATCCAGGTTCACCTTTTAGAGGGCTTGTCACAGTGCACTAAATAGGCATCGAACTAATCTCCTGCATCCACTGTGATGGGTTGTCAATTGACTGGGAATACCTATTGCACTGCATGGTATAATATGGTTTTGATTAAAATAATTTCTAGGCAAAGCCCCTGATACTATATTTTAATTCTAATGGCAAAATATTCTGGGCAGGTTACTGTCCTCTCTTCTTTTGCACTGAACATTTCTATGATCTGTTTTTGTAAAGTGAACCATTTAGCTGAAATGAAAATTGAGTTTAATCTAGACATTTGTAGGAACAGAGAAATTGTCATAACACATCAGAGCAGTGGTTCATCTGGAATTGCAAAGGTGCCTTGCCTTTGAGAGAAGCCAAGACCAGATGTTTCAGAAAATGGTTTAAACCCCTGTAATGGACAATTCAGCAGTAACATGTGGCTGGGGGAGCATGGTCTGGCCAGCCTGGAGCAGGTAACCACTGCCTTATGGCCTGAAGCACGAGGGCTGAAATCCTCTTAGCCACTGGAACGACACGCCTACCATGACTGCTCCTGCAAACTTACTGGGTCATTGAAATGTCACATTTCTCATCTCAGTGAGCACACAGATTTCTGCTGCTTTCTCCAGCGCTTCATTTTCTCAGCACTGCACTTTCTTAATTATTTACCCTGTCCATCTCTTCCCAGCCCATGTGTTTCTCTCTGTCTTCATGTGGGTTTGATGCCCATTTGAATAAGAAAAAATCCTTTCTCCTGCAAATTCCTGCAGATGCTTTTGAGTACCTGACAAGTCTCTGTGGGACCCCAGCAGAAGGGCCCTCTCCTCCATCCCTCATGCTGTAGATCCCATCAGCAAATGCAGCAGCTGCTGCCAGGATACTACAGAGCTTAAATCCATTGGTAATGACAGCTCTTCCATGGCCTCTCCGATCTGTGTCTGTCACAAACCCAGCTTTGGACAATAGCCATGCTTCCCTTTAAGATTGGGATGGCTGGCTGGATCACAGAATCACAGAATGCTTTGCTTTGGAAAGGACCTTAAAGATCATCTACTTCCAGCCCCTATCTCCTTGGAAGTAGTAGTAGTTCAAAATTGTCTGGAAAGTTGCCCTTTCTCCCAGTGTGGGCACAAAATTTCAAATATCATCTTTAAAAGAGAATTTGGATTTCATTTTTCAAGTGTCCTTACAGAGAAGTATGCAGTGACTGGCTGGGTGTTTCTCTGGTGTCTCCATGAATATACATGGGGGATGCTGGGCACATTTGCATAGAATCCTCTGTTTCAAATGCACAAGTTAATAGGAATTTTGCGTGCAAAAGGACCATGAGATGAGAACTGTGAGCAAATCTGCCTTGCGGAGATTTTCCCGGGTATTCTGCAGTTGGCTTTCTGCTCAGATACCAAGTTACTTAATGTAAATGAATGAGAATATTCACTAGGTTGATCCTCCCTTTCCTTATCTCCTCCGCTACTTCTGGTGCTGTAAGGAGGATCTCATGGCAAAGCACTAGATATGCAGCAGCAGTTCACCCTTCTTCCCTCGGGAAGAAACCCTGGGCTCTCTGATTCATGTCTGCGAGGCTTCAGATGAGAGCTGAGACACACATGAGAGAGAGGGATCAGGGCTTGGTTCTCCTCCTTAGTTACACTGGCATGACACTGCTGGCAATCTGGAGTGTGCTGATGGACGAGCTGACTGTCTCTGCATATGGACATGGGCTGGGGTGGCATCTTGTCATCCGTGGGTCACTGAGATGAGGTTCCAGGCTCAGGGATCCTTCTGGTACAACATGAGACATCTTGTCACGCTGCCAGGCTGGATGGGGCTCTGACCAACCTGATCTCGTGGAAGGTGTCCCTGCCTGCAGCAAGGGGTGGAGCAAGATGGTCTTTAAGGTCCCTTCCAACCCAAACCATTCTGGGATTCTAGGACTAGATCCTGAAATCAAAGATGCACCCCAAGGACCCACTGCAAGATGGGCTGAGCATGAGCACTGCTAAATTACTATTGCACTAGAAGTGTTAAATACAAATATTGACTTTTTACTATTATATTAATCCAGCAGAGTAAGTTCCTAAATAAAAGCTGATCTCTGTTATATTACCTTATGTTTTATGCTGGCAATACTAAAATTAAAAGAATGACCCTCTTAAATCTGGTCTTAATAGACATCCCCTGATGGTTTTACTGATTTCTTTATTACAGTTCTTATCTTGCCATGAGTTGCTTTTGTTTCTCAGTAATTACTCATGATTAAAATAACATGGTATGCAAATGCTGTGGTAGAGCCATAGATTGAGCTTGTTTCAGGCAACATGTAGAGCTGTGCTGCCTTTCCTCCCCCACACCCACCTTGCTTTCTGTGCTTTCTGGGGTCAGAGTGTATCTCAGCACAGAAACTGTTTACAGCTCAGAGGGGTTTATTCATAGCAAGTGCTACCACCCTAATTTTTCTTTGAAAAGGGAGTAGCGTAATGAAATTCAAGAAAAGGTCTGTCTTTTGAGTGCTGCAACTGATGGCAGGATTTCCTGCAACATCAGCAGTTCACTTTTGTGTCCCATACTTGACCCTGTGGTGCTGTTTTCATCCCTCCATCATAAATGGAGAAAAATATTTTTATTTTCGTTGTTTACTTGAGAAGGGGAGAAAATGTCCAACTTTCTTCATCTTCACTTTCAAACAATCCCTTTCTTTTTATTTGACATCTATTTCTATTCCAGAACAAGCTTCTTTAATGCTTGTTCTGAGAACAGCCAAAGCAGGTGCCAATTCGGTCATCAGCTTGCAATGCTGCACCTGAAATTTTCTATAAAGACACAATTTTAGCATGACTCAAAACCTCATTATGAACATTATAAACCTTAATGTATTTTGTATATTTAGTGAACTGTGTATTAGAAGATTGAGAATTTTTTCTATTCAGAAATAGATTATCATTTCAGTTTACAATGAAAAAAGAATATATGTTCATTATGTTGAATAAACTGAAGATCTAACTTGCCTGCCAGCAAAGCCACCTTCTCTGGTGCTTGACCAGTCAGTGAAATTCAGTCCTGTGTGTGCTTTTCTCTCCCATTGTGCTGGCAGAAATGCTCAGAGCAATCATCAAGCACTAGGTCAACTGGGTTCCCTTGGTTTACTAAAAAACCCCCAAACCCAATGCATTTTGCAGCTTGATGCAAGATGATTCTTTGAAATTTTTGAACAGCTGATGCAAGAAATCTGGGACTGTCACCTTAGCCCCAACTCGGCTGACTCACATATCCTTCTAGGAAAAAAAAAAAACAAACATAGAGCATGCTAAAATTGCAAAAGAACGGAAAACTAATGAAAACTTTTAACCCAGCAGTGCCCCCATAACTGCAGCTATAGCAAAATGAGCAGAGGGTGTGCCCCATCACAAAGTGGCACAGCATCACCTCAGAGCTGGGCTCTCCTCTGAAGGTGGCCAACCCCTCTAGGCCTGCTTTGCTGCCCTTAGGGCGAAGTCAATTCCCACCAAACCTGGTTACAATGGAAATACATTCATAACTGCAAACTGCAGCTTTGCTCCTTAGATTAGTGGCTCTTCCCTGTGAAATTACCACATTTTACAAAGCAGATGACTCATATCAAGAGCTTTCTTAAAGGCCACTGAGAAACATATCTGTGCTTCAAAAAAACCTGCCTTTTCATTAAGTGGTAGTTCAGAAAGCTAATCATTGCCTGCTACTATCGTTTGCCCATCACAGATGGCACGAGGCACATTTGGGACCATTAATAGCAGAAGCTGTCAGCAATTCCTTTAATGATATAACCACGCTGCCTCCTCTAAACAGAAAATAACATGATTTGTGTAGCAAAAACTATTGCTCAGTGATAGGGACATCATCATCTGTCATCCCTGTTTGTTTTATTTCTGAGGGAGCTAATCAGGAAACCGGCAGAGCTGTAAATGACTCCTGACCACCAGTCGCCTTCTCAGCTGCAAACACCATGCACAGCCAGGGTTTGTTTTCCCTGGGACTGATCAGCTCTTCCAAAATATGTATAAGCTTCATCTCTGTGTTCACTCAGTGGGGGTTTAAAGTCCTTACTAAGACAGTCGTCTTGTTCTGCTGTGTTGGCTCTGGGACATTGTAAGCTCAGATTTGAGTTATTTATTTTAACACCATTCTAGATCCTCCTGTTTCACTTGCAAGACTCATAACTTAATTTCGACTCTGTCATGGCATGTCCTGTCTATAATCTGGACTCTTGGATTGTTCATGGATTTCTTCACTCATTTCTGATTCTCCATCACATGCCTTATGGTAACGGGAGAACCAGTTTGCTTAATATTTCCCTGACCACAGGCAGGTCAGTGACACAAACATCTAAGGGCCTCGAATGTGTTCCCTTTTTATTGACATGAATCATTGCCAGACATCTGTTTTCAGCTTCCTCTGGACCCTGAACCTCTCCTGAGTCCTCGGAAGTAGCAGAAAGTGAAGCTTCCCACCTTCAGCAAGGCAGAAAGCAGTACACTTTTATCCCTGAACTCTTGTTTGCCTTGTTTCCCACTAATGAGCAATACTTCAAATAGAGCTCCCTGCACACACCTAGAAAAAGGTATGAAAGGTACTGGCAGGGAGGAGAACATCAATAATGAGAGATTGATTCTTATTTTATAGTTGAATCTGCTGGGTCTGTTTCACATTGTTTCCTCTTAATTTATTTTTCTCGCATGTTTGCTTTTCCTGTTGGCATATTTTCTTGATTCATATTCCTTAATCCTTTGTCGCTTCCCCTTTCCATTCACCTCCATTTTCTCTGTATTTGTCCTCTTTTCTTTCCAGCTCTTATTTGTTTGCCTTAGTTAAATTCCCTGGGTTTCCCTGGGCTTCCCTGCCTTTGAGGCACCAGCCACCTTTTGCTGTGCTCAGACACCCTGTGGCCTCTGTGTGTCCCTCCCTGGCTCGCACGGTGACAGAAGCCAGCTTGGCTGGGAGGAAACACAGACACCTGTGGCACAGCAAGCTGTGTCGGGGACAGGGACTGCCTTGATTGATCTGCTGGTGGGATCCAGCGGGAGGGAGGGAGCTGTCCAAGTGCTAAGAGTCTTTACTTGCAGCACAGATGACAGACTTAAGACAAGCCCAAAGGAGTGTGTTTTTGAAATTTAATAACATAAAAGGGAAAATATTCCACACTTCACTAGCAAACCTGATGCTACACAGTGAAAGCATTATGAAGCACTTTTTTTAGATTTTATTTTGGTTTCTTTTAGCAAAAGGAAGAGAGCTGGTTTATGAAAGTTGATGAAGAATGTGGTTTCCACACTGCTTCATTATAGATAATCATGCTGATGGCTGGTGTATGTTTTCTGGCATGTTATAACTTTTAAAGTGTGTTAATTTTCCCTGCTGGGAAAAATGTCGTTCAAAAAGATTGGGGGAGGAGGGAGGTGGCCTGACATCCTTATTATGCTGTCACATAAAGACTACTTCTTCAGACTCTTCAAGGTCTGTGTCTCTGGAAGAGTGACAGCCTAATAGGTTCTATTCTTAAATTCTAAGTATCCTTGATGGTGCACCAAGCAATTTATCTTTAAAATAAAAAGTGAAAAAAGTTCTGCTGATATGACTTTAGTTGCCTAAAGTCACTGGGAAACAGCTGAACAAAATTGATTTTCTCCTATCTTGCAAAAATATAAACACAGAGTATTGACATGCTTGTCTCTGAGCACCTGTATCTTCACAGTATAGGACCAGATGTAATTACCAACTTACTATGAATTTCATTCCTATCACAGGATCTGGAGTTGGGAATATCATCTGCTCCCAAGCCTGCAAGCAACTCTGCAGTATTTCCAGTGGGAATAATGACTTGATGACATAATCCACTGTGGCATGAAATAAGTTCACAGTGTTGCTTGTACCTGAGTGGAGCACAAACAAGATTTAATAACATAGAAATAAATCAAATACAAAACATGTATTTATTCTTCTTCAGGTCTCTAAGATCAGAAATCTGGAGCTTAACAGTAGTGGGAACAGAGAGATGACGGTCAGGACTCAATGATCTTGGTATTTTGCCCCTGATGCCATAATTTTTTAATCCAGCCAGAGGTGAGAGTGCAGTGAAGGATTCTAGGCATGTATTTCAAAGAGTAACAGATAAGCTGCATAAGCATATAAGAAGCAAAAGCTTTGATAGTGCAGGGAATTTGCCTGAACAGTTCAGCCAGTCAGAGAATTACCTGTTTCTGCTAAATTAATAACTCTTGCTTAAAAACATCCAGTTTGGCCCCAGATTGTGCAAACTCCTTGATTTCAGCCACGTACAAACAGGATGAGAAAACCTTTGTTCTGTAAGCAAGTCAGGTGTGGTCACAACATTGCCTTAGTCATGTTTTGTCTTGAAATTACAGAGTAGATGGGAGGGAAATGGGAATGCTGCATTGTGAAGTGATGGCAAGAACATATGGCAGACCATTCATGGTTCATCTCAGGATATCATTGTGCTTGCTCAGGAAGCTGTTTTTCCTAACTCTCTTCTAATTCTGCTTAGCTGGATACTAATATGTAGTATCTCTTGCCAGAAAAGCAGCTCTTCGCTCCACTCCAGGAGTCTGAGGCAGTGGGGATTGTCCACTGTCTCTGGAGGGTTCCCAGCCCCCCAGCCCCCTTTGGGTGATTTCAAGTGACTGTCATTTGCGATCTTTCATTTTCTTTCTTTTTTCCCTGTGACACATTCCAGCTACGTGAAGAGCTGTCTCTAGTTCATCCTACTTCTGGCCCCAAATCCTCTGTTTTGGCCAGGTGATGGCTGTGAACACTGGCAGATCCAGAAGTCCCAGAGGACACTTGTCCATAGATATCTTCTGGGGTGACTTTTCCTCACATTGCCTTTCTCCTACATCCAGCCAGCACCTCCTGTTGGCTGCACCCCCCTCTGCCTCCCTCTGTGCCTCACAGCTGCCTCTGATTGCTGTCCCATATCATCTTAACCCATATAAAATGCTTACTATAAACTACTCTTTCTCTTTTTTTTTTCTTGCTTATTTGCTTAATTATTTTTTCTGCATCCTTTGGTGTCAACAGTGTCCATAGCCACAATGTTGTGTGGCATCCACCAAAAAACAGCTCCTGGTTTCATCCAGGATGGGATTTCTCTCATCACATCCTGGCCACTCTTGTTTTTGCAGCCTAGCTCCTACGTAGCATCAACTCACTTAACCAGGGTTATTTTTTTTTAATATGGCCCATATTTTGTTCTTTCACAAGTGAAACAACAAGTCCAAATAAAGCCAGGTTATTTTGAGATGATTTCAGGTTTCTATGCTTACCCTTGCTATAAAATCATGGTGAGCTGAAGTTTAAGAAACAATCATTAGTATACATGAACAAATCTCTACTCAGACTGGATTTCTTTTAATTATTGTCATATTTCAGACTTAGGCCAGGCTTTTAAATGATGAAAAATCAGCTCTCCAGATAAATCTGACTGTGAAATAGGGAAGCTTCTCTCTTTCCATGGGGTGGATTAGCAAGATAGAGCTAATACCAATAAATAATATAAAGCCACTGGGGCCATAATCTATTTTCAGACCACTTACAGCTTGCAGCCTGAAGACAGCAAAAAGAGGACATTGTTTTACCTGAGACAGAGGTGAAGAACTTCAGCTGAGCATGTGTTGATTCATAATACACTCAGAGAGGCAGTGAGTGCAATACCCTCAACAAGGGAATTATACTTCTCCATTGGCAAGCTTTTCATCTTTGCCATATATAATGATACTCATTTTCATTTAATAATTAATCCAAATACAGTACAAGTTACTAATGAAATTAAGATTGAAACACAGTTGTGCAGAAGACAAATAGGTACATGAATTGCATATACAGGGAGTGGAGGATGCTGATAATTTGCAATATGCCTGGGCCTTTTAGAGGAATTAGAATCTTTCTCCACACATCCTACTGAGGCAGCCAGAGTGATGGGAACTGATCCATGTAGCAAAAGGAGAATTTCAAAAGGAGATGTTCTGAGAGACAGACTCAGGTTCTAATCCTGAATGTGCCATTGACTTCTTCTGTTCATGCAGATCTGATACTCCACCATTTTCGCTGACTTAAGTATTTGAATTATTGATATTCAGGTACTAAGGGGAAATGTGATTTTAATTTTTAAGTAGAATGTCTCTTCAGCATCCAAAACAATGGAGTTCTCTCTGTGTGGGCTTCTTTTTTCTTTTCTTTTTGCTGATTTCTTTAATTTAGAGAGGATTCTACACTTCTGTCTAAAACTTTGGACTTCAGGATTCCAGATTTCCTTCGAACAGGCCAGAGACGCACACAGCAGCTTTGTGGTGTTGTGCTTGGTTACAGATCCTGTTTCTTCCTCCTGCATCTCAGCTTCTAAATTCCACTGAAAAGGTCCCTGGAAAGCCTTTCTCAGTATTGCAGCTGCCCACAACCACCCCAGCCCCACAGCCTGCAGAGGAAGGGAGGAGTATCTGCAGGACAGTGAGCCCGTGGTGGGCGTGCGTGAGCCAGCCTGTTCCCTTCATCCAGCAACTCCATGAATTTCATTGGCAAATTAAATCCTGTTGCATTAAATAATTAAGGGGATTAACTGATGCTCTCCCCGGCTGTTCAGTCACCTCCACATGAGTGTGTTCTAATAGAGTCCTGGATCTGTTGTATCTCTGGGATGTGCAATGGTTTCATAGTTAATGCACTCCTGCCATAATTGCTTTTTAATACAGTGGATTAGAAGATTATCTTTAAATTAAACTGTATTTCTAACAATAAAAAGAAACACATGAATTATATGGTAATCAGTAGATTCTAAGAGTTAAATGATTTTCTCATACTCATTATTACTAGTCATGTCTTTTAGACTCAGATTTAATCAGTAATTTACCCATGATTTACTGCGATGCAAAACCAAATTGGTAAGAAACAAAATATTCCACCAGTAAGGATAGAGAAAAAGATAATATCAAATCATTTCTAGTTGTTATCATCTATCTGCTGGAATTCTTATCCTTGTTATCCCAGACATACTAGATCAGGAACAGCTGCAGTAAATGTAGAAAATTCCTGAGAAAGCATTGCTTGTGCCATGGCATTGGGGCAGTTCTTGGTGCACCAGGGGCATTAACCAGAAATACCTGAGGGCTGGATGGCACATCAAAACAGCTTCCAGCAGAAGCTGATGAGACTTTGGTGCCCTAAGTCCTTGTGAAAGCCTGAGCTGTATTTGTATAATGAGGATGAAGTGAAGGTAAAAGGGGTTGCTGCTTACAGAGATGTGGTCTTGATGTTGGGATAAAACACGAGTGAACAGGCTGATACAATATAAGAGGCATTTTCTCCCTCTCTCTTGTCTTCTTGGCTTATTGCTGACACTTTTCTACCTGTTAAGCCATCTGCAGTGTCTGCTCCTGCTCAGATTTCTGAATTTGCTGTAAGTCCCTTGAAAGGCTGTTTTCTCAACAACCATTACCAAAAGCATGGAGAACATTAAAGAGCAGGTGCCTTCGCTGAAGCAGAAGGAACTCTGCTGAACGGCTTTCTGATTGAGGAAATTCGACATCAGTGGTTTCAATTGATCTTGTTTGAGTCTTCTGTGTTTTTGGAGAAAGAGTCAATAAGGTATTTGAGTCGTGGAACTTTAGGGTGTAAAACCTGCTGGGTCAATCAGGCAAATGAGACACTGAAAGCTAAACAGGTAAAATGGAGGGGAAAAAACAACGAAAGGAATGAGATGACTTTGGAGAAAGAAGCTTGAGTTGGTGCAGTTGGGGAGTGGAGGCCGTCGAGAGGGGGACGGTGGGAAGCTAAAGGTGATTCACTGCAGATGTCAGGGAAGAAGTGGTGACACTGTGTGTATGTGGGGTGTTTTGATGGAAGGATCTGGAGCTGAAACTAAGGCTCTTGGCCTGTTTATTGCTCATCAAGAATAAGGGATTCTGGAAAAGACTCCATTACAAGCTATTTGGATTATGAGGAAATTGAGGCAGACCAGAAGCCTGGGTTGGAGACAGTTTTCACAGTGAGTTTTCCCAAAGAATATTTCATCTGAACTCTGCTTTCATCACACTCCTTGATTTTACAAGCAGAAATGAGAACAAAGACACAAGCCCTTTAAAATGGAGCTCATTTGGGCCAGATTTCAGCGTTAGCAGCATTGGCATCTGCTACTGCATTTCTATCTGAAGTTAAAATCTTGGCCCTTGGCCTGTGAGCAGCAGTTTATGACCATCCTGGATACAGTTCAGAGCTATGCTAAGTGGTTCCATTTGAAAGACATTTTTCAATTACAGAAAAACAATTTTGGGAAGAGGTTCTGTTCAGAAGTACTTGTTGAAATTCCATTTATGCAGCCTGGTGTGGTTGCTTTGGTTGTGCTGCTAAAGCCCTTGTAAAACCTAAACCACTCCTGGCAAATGTGTTAGTGCTGCATGAGGAAATCGGGGGCTGAATCTGAATCAAACATTTGGAGGCATATATATAAATATATATATATACAAATAAATATACAAATATACATATTTATATGGGACTCAGAGAGAGCTTGGATATGAAAGTGGAATCTGGTTGTTCCTTTCAGTATTCCTGCAATCAGAACCTCAATCCTGAGCATCTCAAACTTTTGAGAAAATCTAAAACCAGATGTGAGCCCCATTTTAAAACAAATGTAATTTAATGAAGCGGCATCAATTTGCAGCTTTAACTCAAAGGCAGAAGATCTGAAGACCCACTGTGGGAAGAAAGAATAGACACAACAAAAGTATTGTCTATTGAAAATGTGAGATTAATTTAATCAGGGAGGTTCTTCAAAGTGAACAAACATTAATGGTATGAGGGAATCATCCATTTACCTGGAGAATCCAGATGAAAGAGATGTGCATCCCTGGGAATAGAATCATGGGAGTATGAGGGCATATTTAAAAGAATAGTTCTCCCAGTGTGGAGGAACAACCTAACCCACAGGTTCCTTGTACATAGAATAAGATCTGGAGATTCTGCCCTGGGATCATCCCTGGTTGTTTACCCAAGAAGAATGTTTGGAGGCTTTGTGTATAAACAAAGAGGACAAAGGCTGAGGCTTCTTTGGTGAGAGGTGGCTGATAACCCTGTACAGCCAAAGCTTCTTGGGCAGGCCCTGGGCTTGTGCTGGCCCAAAACACCGGGCACTGCAAGAGTAAGACTTGTGTTCCAACAGTGAAAATTGCACATTATAATAGCTCAGGTTAATTCCTGTAATACCTCATAGGACTGTGTCAGTCCAGTATTAATATGCAACTTCCTAAATGAGAATAATACAGAAGGCATTTAAAATTTGCATGGAGGAATGGAATTTGTAAGTGGTTTTCTGTACTGTCATTTTTTGTCCTATCAGAATAGTCATTGAGGTGATTTAGTAATCCATGAGTTACAGGAGCCTGGTTGCATTGATATGCTGGTTAGAAAGCTAAATGACAAAGGTTTTCTTTAGAAATCTTCAAAATATGTAACTCACCAAAAAAAAAGAAAGTGCAAACCAATGGTTCTGGTTGGAAGTGTGACAGGAAAAGAGCAGGGTTTGTGTGGGGCTGGAAGTGGGGAAGGATGTGTGTTATCCTGATGGAATGCAATCCCTGTAGGATGGGGGGTACCTGGAAACCATGGCTTGCAATTGGGGCCACTTCAGGCATAGGTGAGAAAATGAAGAATAAGGAGTGTGGAGAAAAGAACTGGACTGCTGTGGAAGAGAAAGAGGATGTAGAAGAACCAGAACAGACTGAGAACAAATTTTTAGGCCAATGTAGAGTTTCAGTACAAGAAGGAAATTATTGCTGGAGAAGGAAAAGAGCTATTAGGACACAGCATATGTTTCCAAAGAAAGGGAGAACAGTGCGGTATTCACCAACTCTTTTGAGTAAAACAGGAGGAGACAGGAAGGTTGCAGCAAATTACATATTTAGATATGAAAGACATGCATTGGGATTTGCATTCAATTCTTCTCAGATCTTACAAGCTAGAATTACCTCCTATCACTGTGGGTTTGCCAAAATATAGCAATGAGAAAAGATAATACAATGGTGGAGAAAGTTGCAGTCTTCCCTCTCTTGGAGACCATGACAGCCTAAATATTAGCTGGAGTCATCCAGCAAATGAAAGGTGGATGCCTCTGTTTGACAGGGTTGCTTTGGAAACCTGGATTTAAATGAAAATAATTTAAGCTACCCATGTTTATGCAGCCCTAGGGAAGGGATGGGTTGGACTTACAAAGCCCTACCTCTGTAATTTTTGTGTGTAACTGGCTCTGTGAGCACAGGAAAGAACAACTAACATCTCTAAGCAATCAGTAGTATTGCAAATGGCAAGTTCAAGGAAAAGGGACACAGTTCAGAGGACATTTTATATCTTAATCTAATACATGAGAAACTACTTGGGTCTGTTTTAATTTTGGAAACTGCTACACATCATGGACTTAGGCTTGAAAGAGCCGCCAGTCTGCAGGGTGTGAAACAAACTCAGTGAGACCTGACCTGTGCTGGCTTCTCAGGCAAGGGATGAATAACCCATAAAGAATTCTTTAAAAATATTTTTGGCTGTGAATAAAAGCAGCAATGTACCAGTCAGTCCAGGACAGCAAGTGAAAAACAATTCATATCTTTCAGACACTTAAAGCACAGGAGTCAAGAGCGTTAACCCCGCTGAAAACCTTGGCAGGGAGCACTGCGAGGAGCTGCCTTCGAGGCACCATAAATCTGCAGAGCCTCTAATGTATCCCACAATTACCCCTGTTGTTTATTTAACTATCACTTAGCTGCAGTATTACAAGGTATTTTGTGTGTACCTGGAACCGTCAGAGCCACATTAACTCAGGATTCCTTTTCAACACTCTGCAGCTACATCCCATTACGTCTCCACGGATTTTTATTGGATGTCATCCAGAGGTTCAGCATCAGTGTTCTGACAGACACAGCACTCCCTAGGGGAGCAGTCCCAGCCAGGCCACGTTCCCTCTCCGTGTTTAGCCTGTGCCTGAGCAGAGGGGAGAACACTTTGGCCACGGCAGGCCCGAGGGGGTGAAGCTGCGTTACCTCCCTTGGCTGAGCTGATGTGCACACAGAGCCACATCTGCTGCTGACCTGCAGCAGGAACTGGGTGATCTTTAACATCCCTTCCAACCAAACCATTCCATGATTATTTGTGATTTTTTTCATAATGCCCAGAGGCTCCACTGGACAAGCTGTAGGAGTTCCCACCTGGTCAGACAAAGCAGGGATATGGATTTCTGTTGCAGTGGGGAGCTGAGGTCTGGGGAACTGAACTGAACTGAACTG
>JAWWMO010000002.1:3515718-3531117 GCA_035047845.1 Dendrocincla fuliginosa
CGGCGCGGAGCGGGCACGGACGGCGCGGACCATCGCTGAGTGCCGGCCCGGACGGAGCGCTCCTCGGCGTTGTATCCAAATAAAACACCCTCCCACCACCACTCCTCCGGTTTGTCCCCCGTTCTGTTGGCGTCCCCCGCTAAACGGCAAGAGTGTCTCTTTTGGTGGTTTCTGGAGAAACAGCTTTACAATGACGCCTAATGACAGCGCGGCCGAATTGCAAGGAGATGGTGTTTTAATGTAGCGCGGGCAGCGAGAGGCCGGAGCCCCCGGGGCGCCCCTTGGCCAGGGAGAGGAGGCCAAGTGTCCACAGTGAGGGCACGGGGGATGCGGGCACGGACAGCGCCGGGACAGCGGGGATGAGCCGGGGATGAGGGGAGACAGGGGGTGTGAGGGGTGATAGTGGATGTGAGGGGAGACGGGGGATGTGAGGGGAGACAGGGGGTGTGAGGGGAGACAGGGGGTGTGAGGGGAGACAGGGGATGTGAGGGGAGACGGGATGTGAGGGGAGACGGGATGTGAGGGGAGACGGGGGATGTGAGGGGAGACAGGGGATGTGAGGGGAGACAGGGGATGTGAGGGGAGACGGGGTGTGAGGGGTGATAATGGATGTGAGGGGTGATAGTGGATGTGAGGGGAGCAGGGGTGAGGAGAGACAGTGGATCTGACGAGAGCCGGGCTGAGGGGAACCCGAGATGGAGGATCCGAGGGAAGCCAGTGGATCCGCGGGGAGCCGGGCTGAAGGGAGCCCGAGGCGGTGGGTCTGGAGGCAGCCGGGAGCTGCCGCCCCATCGCTCCATCCCGCGGCGGGCGGGGCAGCGCCGGGGTGGGGGCGCCCCGCCCCCGCATTGTTTTTTTGGTGGGGGGGGTTCCCCCCTTCCCCCGCGCTCCCCTCTTTCTTCTCATCCTCCCCCTCCGAAATAAAATAAAAAATAAATAATTCCAGTAGGAGCGGGCAGGGAGCTGCGCGGCGCCGGCGAGCCCGGCCCCCGTCCCGGGGAGTCCCCGGAGGGGAGCGGGGCTGCCCGGGCTCCTCCGCCCGCCCTGCCCCGCCCGCCGCCCGCATAACCAGCCCCCCTTCCCCGCCGAGCCGAGGCTGGAGCCGCAGGAGATCCGCCGGGCACAGGGAGGGGACAGGGATGGGTTGTTTTCTCAGCCGCCCCCCCGCCCCGAGACCTGAGGAGATGCAGCCCAAGTTCGCCGCGATGACTGTGCTGCTGGCAGCGGGGATCCTCCGCGGCATCGCAGCCTCCGGACCGCCTGAATCCTGCTCCCTCTGAATCCTCGGCGCCGGGTTCAAGCTTCATTCTCATGCTGTGGTTGCTGGGCTGCCGCGCTCCCCTGTTTTGCGATGGGAGGTGGAGGAGAAGGGATTGTCCGTGAGTCAACACCGAAAACGTGATTAGGAGGAACTGCTTTCACTAATCTGTTTCTAACCTTTCAGTCCATGTTGGCCTGTGACCCCTCTCAGCTTTCAGATCGAGCCTGATTAGGTAAGTGTGAATTATTCACTTGGGGTGAGGGAAGGCGGATGGAAGCGTTTTACTCAGACTTACCTACGATCGTCGCCTCTCTCATGATGAGAAATGATGAGAAAGTTCAAGCTGTAAACTAATTCTGAGCTGAGCAGCATTTGTTTACTTGTTGAAATCTGTCCGTGCAAGACGTCTGCAGTCTGTCTGATTTCCAGGATCGCTTGTGAGTTGCTGTGGGACATCAGCTGCTGTAGCAAAATACAGGGCTCTTATTTATGATCTATGGAGAACTTTTACATATATATGTGTGTATATATGTGTTTTGGAGAGCTTCCTCATCAAACTCCAGCAAATTGTCTTGATAGTTTCACATTTCCTCAGACATGAATTACTTCATTTGCTTGCCTTTTTATTTTTTTCCCCCTAAATGCCCACAAATCTGCAATGTTGCAACCTACCTGTAGCATTTAGGTGGGGAGATTCTCTGCTCTGTAGATATGTAAAACAGCAGTATCTGCAGGAATCACTTGATTTCCAAACAGCATGTTACAATAGATATTGCTGATAGGAGTAACAACAGGGTGCAGAGTCCTTGAGATGGAAACGCAGCTAGTACTTCAATTAAGAAGATATCTTTTTGAATTCGATAAAGCTTGTGTAATATCCGGTGTCTCCCTCTGTTGTGGCTTTGGAAAAACTGCTTTGTCAACGGGATCCCTTAGCTGCTTCTCTAGGATTAAAGCTTTCTCCTCCCGCTGCTGCTTTTTTGCATCAATTAAGAGAGAATTAATTGCTGAACATCTGCAGTCCACCAAAAATCCCGGTGCATAAGGAGTATCGCCCCGAGGGGTCGGGGCGGGGGGTACGTGTTTGTCTCTGTGTGTGTGCGGGTGAATGCATGTTCGTGTGTACTGTGTGTGTCTGGCTGTGCATGCTCGGGGAACGGAGGGGGAGAGGGGATGACACGCACATCCCAACAGTCCTTCCTTTGCTTTGTGCCAGGATCTACCTCCGCAGTTCCGCAATCCGGATAATGCCAATATTTCACCTCGTTTTAAAAGTTTCCTGTCATACTTTGCCCAGTTCTCTCCGGAGAGGTCAGAAACCCGACTGCTGCCGGGGCTGCGCCGGCTGCCGGCTGGTGTGCGGGCAGGTTGGTGGCAGTGATGTGGACAGTGCGTGGGTGGCAGTGATGTGGCATGTGGGAAGCCAGGAGTGCTCCCGAGACACCGCCACGGAGCCTTCTCCTGGAGCCGGCTCTCCCGGGGGTCGGTGCAAAGCTCCTCTCCCTGCCTGGGTCGATCCTCCGCTCGACCCCCTCGGCAGAGCTCGCCGAGGGTCGGGCCGTGCTGCATCGCTCCCAAAGTTTTAGAGAGGCTCGGCTTCATCAGGCAAACACACTTCAGCGGCTTCATGCATTATGCAGGCGTTTATAACGTCCTGCCATCCGCGTTTCTCTCTCGGAGTTACCGAAATGCTGAATAATGGAGAAGGCGAACTGCGGTTTTGCTTCTGTTGGGATTATAGGTACCTGCTGCAGACTGGACTGTGCTGGTAGCCCAGGCGGTCCCTCTTCAGAAATGCTGTATATAGAATTCTGTATTGTTGCACCTCTCGCAGCCCAGGTATAACCCCAGCACTCTCTTTCTTATCGGACATAGATCTGACAACAGATTGTGCTTAACCCCCTGTTCAGCTCAGGTTTCCCACCTCCGTTTAATGGAGTGGGCTGTGCACCATATGTAGCACCAGGGGACACAGGGGCCACCGCAGGAGGTTTAGACCATGCTTAAACTTGGGCTCAAAACCCTCCGAGCTCCCCATCACCACGCGGTTTCAGGCAGCTGGTTTAATTGGTGGTGCATCCAAAAGCCCAACTGCACAAATGAGGAAAGTAAAAATTAGATGATTCTGTGAGCCACCATTGCTTCAGACATACTTTGTGGGCATGTGCTTCCAGGCAGTGTCTAAGTCCTGTATTTCACATGCTTTGTTGTCTTTAACAATAATTGAGAAGAGGCTTAATTCAAATGAAATGGTGGTATTTATCTATGCAGTTTGAGAACTCTGATTTATTCTTAAGTGGTGATTGAACCTATGACCTTTATAAGCCAATATTCCTCGAATTTTGGGTTTGTTCTCACTTAAAAATACTTGTTTTCAGACCACAACACTGGTCTCCCTATGGAAGCAACTGTTTGTATCCGGCATTGAGGTCCCATGGAGAAGCTGAGGAGGGGGATGGCTCTTCGTATCCATGAAGCCTGGATACTTCTGTTTGTAATCCCTGGTTTGGTCACTCCAGCTGCCATCAATCATGAAGACTACCCCGCCGATGAAGGGGACCAGACCTCCAGTAATGACAATCTGATCTTTGATGACTACCGGGGGAAGGGTTGTGTGGATGACAGTGGCTTTGTGTACAAACTGGGAGAACGTTTTTTCCCGGGACATTCCAACTGTCCCTGTGTCTGTACTGAGGACGGACCTGTTTGTGATCAACCAGAATGCCCTAGAATCCACCCAAAGTGTACAAAAGTTGAACACAATGGATGCTGCCCAGAATGCAAAGAAGTGAAAAACTTTTGTGAATATCATGGGAAAAATTACAAAATCTTGGAGGAATTTAAGGTACGAAACCCTTTCTTCATTATTTAATATTAATGTGCTTTAGGAATTGTGTTTTTGCTGGAAACTCTCAAAGGCATTCAGTGTTTGCTTACTGCTGTTGGTGAATGCTGAAGCTCAAGTCATTTTTAGCTGTGGTGCAGGTCTGGCTCTTGTAAAAGCTGCCACCTGCCCCTTACCAGCACTCATGGAGGTCCAGTGGTCAGTCAAAAGCCCTGTGGGAATTGCCAGCCCTCTGAATCTGCCTTCTTTGCTCATAGTATGGATCTTGTTGCACCACCAGTGGTGTGTAAACCAATGCTGAGTGCTTATTGAGAATCCCTTTTCCCATTTGGATAGCAAAAATTTGGTGGCGTGGTACTGAGAATTGTTACTCGTAACTGTATGAGAATGCAAATAAGTAGATGGTAAACTAGATTTAATATTTCCATTTGAGCTGTGATAAGGCTGTCTAGAATGGAGAAGATGAATTCCTAGGCAGATGACCATCTCAAGTAATAGGTATGGGGTTTCATTGTAATAGTTGAGTTCCTGTTAGGAGTGTTGTAAAGAAATCCTTCTGAAATACATCTTAAAAATAAGACCAGATTCTGAAAAAACATTACCCCTTACACAACCTGCATCTCTCATTCTAATGAGTGCGATCACATGTTTTCAATTCCAAGGAAATTAGTGTTTCACAGTGAAGAACAGTGTCTGTAAAAGCTGTAGGTGCACAAGTTTGTATCTCCCAGGTCACGTGGCTCTAAGAGTTGTCTCTCCATAATTAATGACAGCCTGTAACTCCTCCTGGCTGCGTGCCTGATCTCATTATACACTTGGCCAGTTTATTTTCTTCCCTTCAATGACAGTAATTTCATGTTGGTCTGTACTTCATGAGTTCTCAGTAACATAGATAACAATTCCTTTTTTCCCAGAAATGGTCATTTTCCGTGAAGGTAATAGTTAGTTCCTTTCTTCTGTCGTGTGTGGTTTATGGTCCTCTTTTCTCTGTCCATCTGTAACTGCAGTCGCTCAGCTTTGGCAGGACAGTTTGATATCAGAGACACAGGGCAAAGCAAAGGTATGAGCAACATGTCCTTGAGGGCCATCCTGATCAGCCTGTTCCCTGCTTTGCTCCACTGCGGAATGTGAAGTTGCTGATCTTGAGAACTGCTTAAATAAAGCAGTAAACCCGTGAAAAATCTAGTGAACTGCTCTTCTTGCCCTAGGAAGGCCTAGCCCAACTTCATCCCACAATCATGCTGCAGTGGTCCCATTTTGACTGCTGTGTTGTCATCAGGGAGTGAGATGTCCCATCTTTTTGGTCAGATTCTGACCAAATAGGAAAGGACTATTTTTGGAGAGATTTTAGGAAGCAGGAAGTTGTAAAGACTCCTTTTGAAGAGATTTCAGTGGGAGAATAATGAGGTGGATCTTATCATTAAAGTATCTTTGGAATGTGAATTAAGTAAAAAAGTAGCAATCACTTTTCCTGAAAGAAATAATTGCATCCTGATAACAGATTAAACTCTACAGAAACAGAATATAGAGAAAAAGGCTATTAAAGAGAGTCTGGAGCCATCTGGTCCATTGCTTGTTGTGTTCAAGTACTGCGGGGTGTTGTGTGGAAAGCAAAGTTCCAGTATCCTCTGAGAAACACAAAGTACATGGTGTCACACCACTCTCACACACAGTAACCTTCTGTCCAGAGCTAATGTGAGATTCTTCAGACTTAATTTAGCTGACAGTCAAGCTTGTGACTTGGACCTGTGTTTTGCTGAGAGCTCCATACCTTGTGGAGTAGGACAGAAACCAGAGCTTAGGAAATCTATGTGTTTACCTAGAATAAACAGTGATTTTTTTTTTTTTTTTAATTTCCCCCCCTCCTTAAGTAGTGTAAGAGAGTCAGGCAATGAAAGATCACTTCCAGGTTGGCTTGGGGGAGGAAAAAGGAGCACCTGTGAACTATGACTTTATAAATGCTAAGGAAAGACAGAACCTGAAGGTTCAGGAAACTGCTGCTCTGAAGTCTTGACTTCATGAGGCACCCAAGCATTTTTCTGTTTACTTCAACAGAATAAAGATTTTGCCTGTTCTCTGCACAGGTGAAATTCTGAGCAGTTCCTGGGTTCTGCAGGCTCTGAGCTCTGCTCTTCCCTCATCCTGTTGAATTTATAATGTCTGCAAACTTTCTCACGTCCGTTCCACACACACTGAAGTCAAAGAGGAGAGGCTTTCTCCAGTGATTCTGACTCAAACCCAGGCTGCTTTCAGTGGGAACAGAGGCACCGTTTTATGTGGTCTCAGAACCCTTTCACCCATTTGATTTACTTTTGCTTGTATGTAGGTTCCAAATCGTCATCTATAGAAGTGCTTGTTAGTGCTTAGTTTCAGCTGAAATTAGCCTCTATTTAAAAATCTTTTGCAAGTGTGTGTCTGTGTGTGTGTGCCAGGACTGACTCATCTTGTGGGGATTTCAGCTGCCTGATCTTTCACCAATTAGGATTAATTCTTTTTCTCTTGAATTTTTTTTTTTTCTCAAGGATACCAAAATCTATGAGAGGTTTCCACTTGGAAGAATTTGTGTGTGTTGTTTCTAGATTTTTGCTTAGGTTTAGGGTGAGAAATTCAAAAGTAGTTTAACCTTTTTTCTTACCAATGACAGTAGCTGTGATGCTCTCAGGGTAAAGGAGTTGTTATAAATGCCCATTTCTTGAATATTTAGCGTTTTTCTAGTGAACAGATCTTTTGTATCTGATTTTTTGAGTCATAGCAATCATAAGCACAAAATACAAACATGACAACAAGCCATCTAGCTTAGACAGCTGTCCAAATGTTTGTGCTTGTGCCCCTCAATCGTTAACACGTAACAACTGAAATGCACAACTGAAGTTCAGTTGTAAATCTAAACCCATTAGGAGTTTTTCTTGTGTCCTTTTGTAAAACCTCCTGTCCTTGACAGATGGTTTAGTAACCCCATGTAGCATGTTCATAGCTTTGTTATGGGTCCTGGAAGATCTTGGTGGGTTTGGGGCCTCAGCTGTCCATACACACAGCCTGCCTCATTGCTTAGTTTGAGTGGAATTTATCCCCAGCTTCGGCTGAGGCTACGGATCCATCTGGAAACCTCTGCAGAAGTGATCAGCATAGTCCTTCTAAAGTTAGTTAAGATCTGACTCAAATGTATCTCATAAATGCGTTGCTGCCCAGTGGTCAGGATTTTGCTATATGTGGAGCAGGAGAGAGGGTAGGTCTGGTGGATTTTATGGGGATCCATCTCTCTCTTTCCCATCTTCTCTTCCACTTCTATGTCTAAATCTGCTCTCTGTGGTCTCCTCTGGCCCCTCTCAGAGGGAGCACAGACAGTATGGTGGCTGCAGGAAGGGTGTGAAGGATGCTGCAAGTCTCAGGATGTCTCTCAGTTTTCTCAGATCTGGTTGGTTCTGTTGGGGTCACTTGGCAGCTCATTTTTATTCCCACACACCATTCTTGTTTTGATTGAAGTCTGGAGGTAAAGGTCTGAGTCCCAAGTTCTCTGTGCTCGCCTGTAGGAGCAGAGATCTTTCAGGGAAGTTGTTAACACTCCCCTTTCTTCCCAGAGAGAGAAAACAAGCAGATAACAGCTCAGAGAGTGGTCCTGGTTATTGTAAGGACACGTGGTTGTGTTCTAAATGAACGCTTCCAGACAGCAGCTGATGTCAGCTTGAGGAGACAGTGTTCTGCCAGTGTGATGGATGTTCATTGGCAGCTGATGGAGCAGTCGTGCAAATGTCAGTGAGACAACAGTTTCCCTAAGTGCTGATTAGTTTTTCCTCTCTTGCATAACTTACTGACAGGCAAGCACACGCCTACCCACCCTGGAGAAATGGAATTATGGTGTGGGTAAGGGTGTATTTGTAGCCACAGTTGGGAGCCTTTGGAAGAGGTTTGGGTTGTCAGTTTGGAAAGTCCATATTCAGTTTGGAGCTTCCTGGATCTCTCACCACCCAACAGAGGCATACCCAGAATAGCTCTCTCTGGCCTTTATGGATATGTAGCAAAATAGCAGTGCTGGGAGATGAATGGTCAGTTCACAAGAGGCCATCGAGGTGACATCTTGAAACATTCTCTTCATTTTAGACCAACAGGCAGGAACTGCTACCTGTCTGTGCAGGAGGGTGAGTCCCAGTGACATGGGTTTTGGTGGCATGATGCCATCCTCCAAGGCAATGGCAGGAGTTTCCTGAGCACAGGTATTAACATATCTGTGTTTGCCTGGCAGGACAAGTTATCCTTTGTGTGGGAACGCAAGAGGTTTTGGTGCCACAACTTGGCCTTCCTAATACTATTCAGGTCAGGAGAACAGCTTCAACTTGTGAACTGGAGCTTGGAAAACACTCTGAACCTGAAGGACAGTTTTTGGGTGCCCTTCAGTGGCTGCCCTGCTTTCTTCCAAGACCTGCCATTTCTTCCAGCCATTGACTCTGCCAAGGCTTAGCCTCTGCTGCTGCCTTTCCTCTGCTCACCTCTTTGTCCTCTTCCCTTCCACCTTCACTGCTCCCAAACCTATCCTCAATCAAAAGGTCCCTGGATGGTGCCCAAATGTTTGTCCCTTACATCAAGCACAAGTGTGGAGGGATGGGAGAACATCCCTTGTCCATGGGCAGCCCTTCAGACTGTGGGGAAAAAAACCCTCCAAAAAACCAGGAAATGGGAAAGTTTTGCTTCTAGGGCAAAATCTTGACTGACTTGAAAAGAGCCAGGATTCACTGCTAGAGTTGCACTTTATTTTTCTTTCCCTTGTTTCCTGCCAATATATCTTAAGTTCATTGCTTTGTTTTGTCCACAAATCACCTGTAATCCTTCAGCGAGAGCTCCTGTATCTTGCTGACTTTATGTCTTCTTGAGCAGTGCTTTGCACAGTAGGGATCACAGCTCTAACATGCATCTTCAGGGTGCAATCAGAATCCAAAATAAATGAGGGACTGTATCAGCATAGCATTATTGTATACTAATCCCCAGCTCATCATGGAAACCTTTACTTCAGAATAGCGGCACCTCCTTCTGCTTTGTTAATGCTCTTTAAAAATGTTTTATTAATGCAATTATCTGAATATAACTTAACAAAGTAAGACCTCTCATCAAAAGGCACATGCAGGCATGTGTGCAGCACCCATCCCAACTCCTCACAGCCCTGATGTGCAGCGTGTCCATCCTGACGCGGGAGAAAAGGAGGCAACAAAACCAAGAAGTGATTCCCCACTCCCAGAAATAGAAACTGAGTGGTGCCAATTACAGCCTTGCTCTGACCACCAGTTACCCAGCCTGGAATGCAAACTTATCAAATACGAATGGAACATTTGGGATGTTCTGGAGCATTCCCAACAGGGTGATGCTGTCAGGTGAAAAACAAGTGTGTTGCAGCCCTGGTTGAGGGCAGAAGTGTAACCACCCAGTGCCTGGGGTGGTACAGGGGACTGCTCTCAGGGTCCCACAGCCTTGTCTAGGAGTGCTGGACTGTCCAGCTGAAGGTCAGGACCATAGTTGTTGTGATTTGTGTCAGTGTGACAGCACACTCTTTACTGAGCGTTCAGTTTCCTGGTGAATCTTGGAAAGCACCCAAGTCATGGCAAGCTGATCATTGCACGAACAGCATTGTTGAAACATTTTGGTAGCGTACTAAACCAGTCCTCCAAATCACTGGTAGCTCTTAGATCTTTGCTCATGAATTCCAAGAAGCTGATTACTAACCCAAGGTACCATTGGGCCCCCATTTTATCACTGGCATTTTCCTCCCCAAGGAAGGAAGTTGTGTGCAGCAGGGGTTTTTTTTTTCTACTATGACTCAAACAAATGGGACATTTCTTTTTTTTTTCCCTTCTTCTTCTTCTTGTGTGTTCTGCAATTTCATGTACAGCTAGAAAATCGTAATACAAAAGGAATTTCAATAACATTCCTGTGCTTTAATAAAAGGAGCCATGAACAATGCCAGCTCTGAAGATAGCATACAGCCATTGAAATCAGACAGGGGAAACAGAACATCAGTCAGATGGAAAAGTATGATTTATTATCTCCCTCCTGGCAAAATTACAGTGACAGTGTCTATGCAAAGGAATCTGAAATTACTGACTTACTGTATTTCTGTCATAATTTGTATCAAGGAAATATACTAAAATAGATAGGCCTGTCACATATTGATCTGTAGTGATACCTATTTTTAAAATTATGTTATGTACTTAGCTACTGATTCTGTAACATATATATTGCATTATTCAGAAATATATTATTACAATAGGTGAAAGAAGATGGGCTTTGTTCAGATTTTGGCTAAAAAAAAAAAAATCCGTGCAGCTGTCTTGCCCCGATCACAGCACTGTGTGGAGGCCCCAGAAGCTCAGAGGTCAGTGCTGTGCTGCACAGACTTTCTCAGAGCTCCCCATTGAAAGAGATGAGACCCAAAACCTGCACAGCAGCAGGATTCAAAACCAGCAGGAATTAAGCACAGGGCCCCATTTTATTCAGAGTGCAGCAGTGCAGTGCAGAGTTGGGCCTGTACGTGCAAGCCCAAGGGATTGGTATTTTTCCAGTAAATATGACACAGGAATTAAAGTGTGCCCAACATTTGTACTGCCAGAGCTGTGGCTGGCCTTTGAGTTGTTCACTCCAGGAAACAGCCCCTTGGCTCTGCTTGCTTCCAGAACTAGGGGCTGTCCAGAGAGCTGCTGAAAGAGAGGGGATATCTCTGCACAGCCACAGGAGGAGCGCTGGCTCGTCCTTCCCTCCCTGCCTTGCTGCTGGAGCCATGCTGTTAAGAGAATGGAATGGGTGGTACACACAGCCACTACCAGCTCCTTTCAGGAGTGGTGAAGTCAGGTCTGAGCCCTTATTATTGAGCCAGACAGTGCTCACTGGGGCCAAGGAGAGAAGGGCTCGTCCTTTGGTTCTCACAAGCTGTGTTCATCTCTGCCACCCGAGGTGTTTCTGTAGGGCTGGTGAGTGTGATGTCCTCAGATCATCAGCTGATGAAGAAGGATGTCATCCTTAGAAACATTCACAGCGCATTGGTGAGAAGTTTTATAGGAACCTCTTTCCTACCAGAGCGAGGGAAAGTGCAGGTGTGTTTGTTGCCACAGGAACATGCTTTATGCAGAATTATATTCATTAAAAATAATGCTCAATTAGCCAATTATTCTAGTTATTGTTTTAAAGACTGTAATTAGAAGTCATGTAGTGACAATGCTTGGTCTTAGCTTCAAGGTGAAAATCCATGTGGTGTTCGGGTTCCATACCCTATTCTGTGGCACAGGTCAGAGGGAATTCTTTGGAAATTCCAGTAAAGTCAGTCTGCTTGGAGGAGGGTTTGAAGCAGCTCCTCAAAGCAGGAAATGCCTCAGTCTGTTAACTGTGGCCCTCCAGTCATCAAAACCTTTCTCAGTGAGGGTTAGCCCAGGGTGCACCCTGTGTTAACAGAGCCCAGTGTATTCTCTCATCACAGGTAATGCATTCAAGCCTGTTTCCATTTCACATTCTTCCCAGCTTGTGCTCATAACCAAATGTGATAACATCCCCTGAGGGACTGAAACCTCCCAGCCCCTGCTGGCTTCTCTCCTGGGGGTTTAGGCATTGGCCAGTGGTTACAAGGGGCAGACAGGAGAATTTGTAAAATGCTTTCTCCACAGTGCCAGCTGGTAAAGAGCTGCAGGTTCTCCAGTGCTATGAACTGCTGCTGCTCCGTGGATCACACGTGGCCTGCTGGGGTGTTACACTGGTGTAAAGGTCAGTACCAGGCAGATAATCCTCTGTGGAGTTTGCGTGATGCTGACCGAAGGATTTGCCCAAGGGAGCTCCCATGAAGCCTAATCCACCCCTGCCAGCTTCCAGAAAGTAAAGAGTAAGGCTAGGCTGTCAAAAAGGGACAGAGAGTGGAGAATGAGAGAGAGAAAGCAGCGAGGAACAGATCTCTATTTGACATCATGTATTTGTCCCCTCACACCTCTCAGTACAGGGAAAAAGGGGCTGCTGTCAAAGCCCAGGAGCAAAGGGAACCACAACCACAGCAAACCCCTGCAGACACTTGATGCTCAACCCACTGGTACAGCCCCCACCCACTGCTTGGCAGGACAGGGCTTTGAAGCAGGGCCTGGAGACAGAGAAGGAGGTGGGGATGTGTGTGTAGGTGCAGTCATGGCCACTGAGCACCCTTGGGCTCCTGTACCCTCAGAAATGGGAAGGAAAAAAGCAAGTCAGCTCCTAACAGCTCCTTGGGCATAGACTCAGGATCAGCCAACATGTCTTCCCTTGGGAGGAGAATAAGGTGACAGAGTGTGTTGATGGAGACCTGTAATGAGCTCATCTCCAGCTCCAGTGCTGGAGGGAACCCTGAGCTCACAGCAGTGAGCAAGGGCAGAGTATTTGGGAAAGATCTGCTCCTTCAGGGGGAAGGAGGGAGCATACTGGGGTGCTGTAGTACCAGGGGGAGGGCACAAGAGGCAAAACTGTGTGAAATGCCAAGTCTAAGGATGACAGAACACTGCAGTCTGCAGTCTGCGGCAGGAGGAGCTCCCACCTGCCCGTGGTTGCTGCAGCCCAGCCAGGAGTCACCCACCAGTCCATCACTGTGATGGTTTCCAGGTGCCTGAGCTGTTGGGGACATGGAGCTTCTCTTCAGGCAAAGCAGACTGACTCAAGGATAGCATTCAGTTGGGTGAACAGCCATCATAGGGGTGTCTCCTGAGTAAAAGAGTCCAAACTCAGCACTGGTGTACACCTGCCAGGCCAGTACTGTGGCTGTGGAAAGTGCATCTGATGATCCAGACAGGAAACTGCAGGAGAAGGAACAGGACCAAGGTCCAGATCTCCTCCATGGTCATGGCTGGTTGTATTATACCTACCTCCTTAATGCAAATTCAGTATTTTATCAGTACACAGAGCTGATCTTGCCACCTTCTCCCATCATCCAGCATGAACAAAGGAGGAAACAGCAGATTGGGGTATAGGGAAAACACATGTGAAAGGGACCAGCTTTCTGACCAGGTCCTTGGTTTCTTTTCCCTGCTCCAGGAAGCTTTCTCTTAGACATAGCTCCTTCATTGCAAGAGCTGACTGGGAGGGAATGGAGAGCAGGATGCTGCCCGCTGGGCTCACATTCCCTGTTGACCTTAAAAGAGACTTAACAAATGTGAAGCACACACAGACATTTTGTCTGTGTCTGAATGGGGCTGTGCATCGCACTTTGGAGCCACAGTCCCATCTGTCATATCTATAACCTTTCAGGAGGAGTCCCCTTCCCTGTGCACTGGGCATGTCTGAGCTAAAAAACTATTGTAATAAAGTAATAGAAATTATCACCAAAGTAAGAGAACTCTAGTCCCCTTAGCCCCAGGGTAGGTGAGGTACAACCACTCTAAGGACTAAAATGAGACATATATCAAAGCAAAGAGAGCGTTCTTACGGAAGAAGTGCAAGGTCATGTTTTTACAGAAAGCTTCACTGCTGCTCTCAGGAGAGAAAAGCAACCCCGAGACTGCAGATACACAGGTCTTATGGAAAAAGGGCCAGGATTCTGCTCAAGGTTGTCTCCCTCTCATCAGCTAATGGAGGAGACACTCTTCACATCCAGACGTGGTTCCAGGAGCCTTTTAAACTCATCAAATTGTGTGGCACAGACCAAATCTGTGAGTACAAAGCTCCTAGTGACATTCCAGTCCTGACTCACCCAGTGTGGGCCCAGGATACCCAGAGTGAGGCACATCTTCTGTGCTGCTCTCCTTCTTCTGGCTTACTGATCTCTATAGCTTCCCACAGAAAAGGATGGCCAAGATAATGTTCCCTGGAATGGGTAGGCATGGTCTGGGGGTAGGGGAAAGAGGGGACTACATGACTTGTGGAGTAGATTACAGCATCCTTATGCCTTTCCATCTCCAGAATCCAAGCCTGGTTACCAGAATGCTGGAAGGGCTCAGAGCAGTGAATAGACAAGTAGGAGTTATAGGAGAAACTGAAGTGGACCTCTAGTTGGAGGCTGCTGTAGGCTAAGTAAATAGGCAAGTTATGTTCACCCTCCTTGTAATGGGGCTGATTTGAGCATAGGATGGAGTCACCATTCACAGAAAATGTTTTCAGTAATGTATTTGTGTGTCTCGTGTCCCTTCTGTTGAGGAAATTTGTCATTTCGTCTCAGTCTTACATCAGTGATATTTCCGTGTGTGTGCTGAGGGCTCCCTTAGGAAAACAGGATCTCAGCATCTGCTTCTGCTGCTTTTTGGAAGCCAGCTCCTTGGTTTAGCCAACCTGCAGTATGGTGCAAGCATTTTTCAATTTTTGGATGGCACAGTTCATCTGTATTGCTAGTGCTCCATATAAGTAGGGTACAGCTCCAATTTTTTCACTGCAGATAAATTATCTAATGACTTGGTAGTTTTTCCTGTTGCGAAGTCATTTGCAACCTGATTGTGTTTTCAGTGATTGGACTCGTCTATAATCACTCAACAGATTGTTTATGTGAGCAACTTAGCACCTTTGGAAAATCCAAGTGGTTACCTTTCTGTAGTGTCATTGATACTCTGTCTCCACTTGCTGGATGGATTCGTTTTATTTTATTAAGTAAGCGAGAAAAATGAGTGGCATTTTTGCCGTCAACAGTAAGAGCACAGTGAGCAGACCAAAAGAGAAGAGAGGAGGTTTCAGGCTCACCTTCGGATGGTTCACTAGCTCGTTCTCCATGAGTTTGGCACCTGCAAAATTTCTCAGTTCAAAGCTTTCTCTGAATTTTCCTGCAATCTCCTGCTAATCTGCCTGAGATCACAGGCAATTTCAATAACAATGAAAATTATTCTAATTTCAACTCCAGGAGTATCTCTGATGAATGTGATCCCAGTTCCTTTTTTATTCCTCTCCCCAGGTTTATGACTTCCCACCTCAGCCATAATGCAGAAGCCGTTTTTGGCTCCGAATTTATTCATCAGGTCCTTTTAAACTTTCTTCCCTTTCTTGCTTCCTGCCGATAAATTCACCACCTGAAACTGTAGCTACAGAAATAATTTCCATCAGAATCAGCATCGTCCTTAGCATCATTAAAAGATACAGCTGCTCTTAAGTTGTAAGTGGCCAATTTGACAGACTTTGCTTTCCATCGCTCTGCTTTTCCTGCTGTTTTGTCTGCACCGAGCAGGATGCCACCAGTCCAGCCTGTTGGAGGGAAGAGGCTGAAAGGGATTGTCTGTATGAGTCTCTTAATGGATGACTCTGTATGAGTCTCTTAAAAGATGGAGAGATTGACAGCAGCTGTGGTTTTCAGCACTCGCAGGGGATGGGACACATCCTGACCTGTGTGCAG
>JAWWMO010000002.1:3531217-3576547 GCA_035047845.1 Dendrocincla fuliginosa
TAAAAGATGGAGAGATTGACAGCAGCTGTGGTTTTCAGCACTCGCAGGGGATGGGACACATCCTGACCTGTGTGCAGGAGGTGCATGTGGATACAGCTCGTGGATCTGAATCTGTGGCAGGGTCTGCGGAAGTGCCAGGTTAGATCCATTGCATTCCAAACTACCTTGGATCAGTAGAAATGGAGAGGATGGCACCTCCTGTTTAAGGGGTTGGCACTTCTCTTTCTAACATGTTCTCAAAGGAGAAGAAAGCATTGAAAAACAATTTTTCCCTTTTCAATATCACCTGGAAAAGGCATATCCTTACACACTATGTCCTTTTTGGTGTTTAAAGGAGGTGGGAGCTAATGTGCCTGAGTCAGTTTCACAGGGATATCGAGTCCTGCCATCGCCTCTACCTTTGTTCTGATGTGATGGATCTTTGTGTTTCCCTGGGGCTCAGAAAAAAAAGCCCAGTCTTAATTTCTTGGTTATACACCACTTCAAATTCCAGTCAACCAAGCAGTCATTCTGACCATGTTGTAAAATCTGTGGAAAACATCACAGGACCCAATAGCATGTGTAGACAATTCAGTGGAAATACTTAGATTGTCTTCGCCTAACTTGAACAGCCCCTCTATGTAGGTCCTTTGAAACATAATAGGTGGTTGTGAACACTTATATGTAGCTTTTCTGTTTAGTTTCCCAAAAGAAATGTCAAGTATTCGTGACTCCTAAAGTTTGTGTTGCTCTGTAGCTGTTTGGTAGGAGCAGTGTATAATTGATGAAGGGCTGTTGTGTGTCAGACAGCACGAGGACATGGTCCTGTATGTGACCACTTCATGGGACCTTGTCAATGAGGCAGAGTCTTCCAGTATGGGATTATGGAACATTCTTGTACAAAAACCCTCTTCAAGCTCAGCTGGAGAGTTTAGGAAGGAGGGGGAAGAGAGCAGCCCGACAAATCCTGATAACTGGATCTCAGAACAGATGACTTGCAACTGCAAGAATTTGCCATAGCTTTGAGCAGCTTTTATGCTGACTCCAGCAAAGATATAAACCATCTTCCACGAGGCTGAAATCCCAGGTACAAAGAAAACACCAGACAACTGAAGGTCCTTTCTGGAAAAAGTGGTGAGAGGGTCAAAGCATTAGGAAGTGGCTGTGCTAAACATGCCTGGAGGAGCTGGCATCTAAATCCATAGAGTGGGAAGTCTCAAGGAGCAAGGTCTCTGTGCAGTCTGCTTTAATGACACAAGATCCACTGGCTCTTGAAATACTTGGGTGACAAATGACACTTCAGTCTTGGGAGGCTGTTGGGACAATGAGCAGCATTTTCCCAGCTCCTGGAGGGGCATGAGCCTCAGACCCTGAGTCTGAGTGAAGCCAGCTGGAAATCACAGCTCATCACAGGAGACTACAGCCTTAAAACTTGGTCTGAGATCTCTTGTGAGCTGGGTGACAGCCCGCATGCAGGACTGAAGTGAGTGCACTTGGAAACCACAGTTAGCCTGGTGGGAGTGGCAGCAGAGCAGAAAGTGCTGTGGAGGAAAATTGCTTCTGATTGACACAACAAAGAAGTGAAGAGAAAGCATCAGTGGCATGTCACCTCCAGAGTTTTTAGTTTGTCTTAGGTAAATCACTCCCTCTCCACCTCTCCAGAGGGGTTTGTGTAGAAGCAGCTAAGAGTGATTGACAAGCAGACACGTAGACAAAGAAATCCTTATTGCAAGCTGGGAAGAGGAGGGCTGCAAAATAATGTTTCACATATCTATATATGTATATACGCTTGTTCCATTCACTCAAGGATGTGCTCAATGATGAGCTTTTGCAGGGCAGTATCCATGTGGTGGAAAAGGCTGTCACATGTTTGGGGCAGCAGAGAGGTGGCTTTGGGTGCTGTAGTGGTAGACAAGGGAGAAATACAGGTGAGATTCAGTAAGTATTTGGGGCAAGAGAATTCCAGTGACTGAGGTGGAGTAAAGCTTAAGTCTTGCAGAAACTTCTTGCAAGGTCTTGCCTAAAAACTTGAAGTTTGGTGTGATTGTACCAGCTGCCCTGTCTAAAAAAGTGTTTGATTAAGATCTCCTCAGCTGTAGAAAAGCATAAACAAGTAGATGGAAACACTGAGTTTCGAGTTCAGATTTCCATTTTCTTTTCTCCAGCTCTCCCTTAAGTTTGTGAACAGTCAGGTTTCAAGGTTATTTTCCTCAAGAATTGTTTGATCATGTCATCTCTCTGTCTGCCAGCAGTCCTTCTGCAGGGCTTGAGGGCCTACTGGAGCCCTCACAAATAGACCTCTCAGAGGTATGAACTTTCTGTGGGTTTATGAAACTTGTGGCTGACTAAAGGAGGGCCCACTTGGTGCCCAACCCTGTAAGACAGGGAGCCCCTTTTATCACTGAGAGGAGTAGCTGGATGGTGTTATCAATCATCATTCCTACATGTCCTGGCATTTGCTTCCAAAGAAAAGGTGAAAGTGGTGGGGAGCTGATGTGTAGGGGTGTGAGAATGAAGAGTAGGGGATGTGGTATCCACATCTTTGGCTTCCTGATTTCCACTGCTCAGGGTGTATCTTGGTTTTCATTGTTTCCTTTGCTGCCGTTTTAATTTCTTTGTTTATATCATCTATCAAGTTTGTCATTATGAGCTCCCACACATAAAATCTTTATTAGCCATGTGTATTCTCTATTCTCTGTTTTAATTTTCCTTCCTTCTTCCTTTGTTAGCAAACTCTGCTGATTCCAGATGTTTCTCATTTGACAGCACCTGAGACTTAAGGTTTTCCAGCCACACAGAATGACTGCTGGTTCTGTCCTCTGGCCACCCTGGTGTGTGTGATGCGTCCATCCCACACAGAACCTGCCCTCCCAGCCAAACCAGTCCTCCTTGAGACCAGTAGAAGAGAAGTAGAAGGTGGGCCATGATCATAGGAGTGGTTATAAACAGGTGTTCAGAAGCCACATCTCTGTGCTTCTCTGGTCTTTTTGAAGCAACTGGCCAAAGGAGAGATGAATCAGTCAGTGCTGAGACTGAGAAGGCCCTTTGTGCTCCATGTCCCACTTCATCTGCTGTTCAAAGCCCTTGAATGATGGTTAGATGTTGTCTGTGTCTGCTTCTCACCAGCTTGGCTTGACTTGGCCCCTACACTGACAACAACATCAGGGGTTACCTCAGGTGTTCTGAGGATGAGTGTTCTCACCCCCACTGAAAGTGGACATTGGGTAAAAGGAAATTCAGGTGTTTTGCACAGGTTTCCCCAACTCAAAATGCTCTGCTGACTGATCAGTTCTGCAGAAACACCCAGTTTGCTTCTCTGGTTTTAATGAAAGGTGCATTTCTGAAAACATGTCTTGAACAGTGAGGGACCATGTGATGGTGTGGGCATGTGTCCTTGTTGTGTCTGGGCATCGTGAACACACTTTCCTGTTGGGCAGTGGTGAGGAGAATGTTTCTTTACCAACATCTCTTGAAATCCTTCCTAATAAATCCTTCCCCAGAGAGTCTTCTAAGAGATTATTCTGCCTTGGGCAGGTGGAGTGAATAAATGATCCGCTTTTGTGATCCTTTAATCTGAAAGGTGTTTCCAGAATATCAGTTTAAGGGACAGCAACAAAGAATTTGCACTGTCCATGTGGGACAGTGTGCTCTCTCCTTCCAGCTCCAGAAACTCTGTATTTTTTCAACCTCCTTTTTCAGTAGGGATGAGAGTTTCTTTTCTGGAACTGGTGTTTCAACTTTGGTGGTTACAAAAGTGTAAATCACCCCTCTTCCATGGGGGTTAAATATTTAAATCAGGGAACAAAATTTTGGGACCTTGTTCACTGTCTTTACTGGTTCCCAGTTTGTCATTTTGCTGCTGGGTCTACTTACTGCCTATATCAATAGATAGAGGACTTTTTGTGGCCAATTGTTTCCCAAGAAGGATAGCTCCAGAGAAAGTAATGGCTTGGATACAGAGCCTGCAGACAACAGTTTAAAGATGCACAATCAGTGTGCTTGGGGAAAAGTCCTTTCTGAAAGGGCAGGAGTTTGCAAATTGGATCCCAAAGCACATCCCATGGGATAAGGTGCCAGGGCATTCATAAACTAAGTGAACAGGAGGGCCAGAGTCACCCCTGGAGGTGAGGGGCTGGGGAAGAGCCATGGTAAGGGACACTGGCAAGTGAGAAAAATGGTCAGATGGAGGAAGATCCTGGTGGCAAGACCAAGTAGTTTGATCTTATACAATGGGGAAGAGGACGTGGCAGAGGAAAGTCTGATTCATGCCAAAGCAGCCTTTTCGTTTGCTGGCTGCTCATTCCTTGTTCTGCCGGGGTGTGTTTTAATTGTGCATTGTTGTCCCCTCTTGGAAAGCTGCTCTCAGTGCCAGGCAACATCCTGGTTTGTCACAGTGTCATCGTCAGGTTACACCAACAGTGCTGGAGTGAAAACGTGTGTGTTGTGTCTCATTTCCTCATAGCAGAGTTGTTCAGGGGCATCTTCTGCTTGTGCTGATCATCTTTAAGCCGTAGATTGGGCTGGAAAACCCATCGTGTATTTCTTAGCATCGCAGCCAGTGTAGATGTGAAAATGGGTACAAGTCGTGGAGGATACATCAGCGAAAGCCTCCACAAATCACAAGACCTGGTTCTACAGCTCCATATGATTAGTGATTAAAATGAGTAAAAACAAAGCAGCAATTTTCTTATTGATCCCTCAGCAAATAGTTCTGTCTATTTTCTTCTGTATTGTTTCTTCTTATTAAATAGCCTTGAATAAGAAATGTCAGTCAAATGAATTTAGATTCCTGGGGCTTCAGACAGAAATCAAAGCAAGATTGAATGAGGAACGATAATTAGAGAGAGGAATTCCACCTCCACACGCTTCTTCCCTTGCTCAAGGAGTGCTGATTTTATCTAAATTGCCAAAGCTGTGAGCAAATGAGAGGTGATGGGAATTATAGACTGCAGATGCTGAGACAAAGCAAGGGAAGCTTTAATTAGTGCATTTTAAGGTAGAAATGAATTTCCTGGGAATAAATTATTAGACTCAAGACATATGGAGCTTCTTAGAGGTGAACCGAAGTGCTTTTTGCCTGCCAGAGCCAGGGCTCATCTGTCTTGTAGAAATGAGTGACCCATCACTGGGGTCTGAAACACATCAGGATTAATCCTTCTTTCTTTGCATCTCATTTTCGCGTTGCTGGGTTTTCTTTTGTTTGTTTGTTTTAGGTTTTTTTCTTATGTTGGGGAATTCCCATCACTGCAGATTCCTATCAGTGAAGCAGAATTTTTTTTTCCAAATACCCACATTTACTCATTCAAGTGTTAGTGATGGATCTACCATTGCTGAGAAATTGGGAGTTACATATTGAACCTACTGGTATTAAAAGGAAGTTATTTTCCTTTCAGTTCTCCTCTTACTCTCCTTTCTTAGTTCTGTTGTCATCCTTTCATCACACTTGCACACACATAAGTGACTGGGAACCGGAAAACACTGACCTTCCTATGTTTCAACACATTTTCACAGCTTTTCACAGAGTGAGACAGTCACAACTTTGTGCTATTTGGAGGCAGATAGAGATTCCTCTTTGGATTGATGGAGCTGAAACGAATCCATTTAGCTGTGTGCTTTAATCCAGAATTCCATGACTCAGCAGAATTAGTCAGTCTCCTAATTATTCACATATTTTGTGTGAGACTGTTGCTGTTGAAGCAAGCAGGAGAGGGGCCAGCCCCAGAACTAATGGTTGCATTATGGGAGCTCTCACAAACACAGAATAAAATGGTTTTGCCCCTCCAAGAGCAATGCTTTTCCCCTCTGCCCTGCCAAGTGGGAATGAAAGCTGAGAGAGGGGCAGATGGACAGGCCACCCCAGCAGCACCTTTCCAACTGCTTGGGGTGTGCTGGCTGTGGTGGTCTACAAGAGAGAGGACTGTGTCCTGGAAAATCACCCTGTCCTCCCTTCCTAGCATGAGCCAACACTCATGACCTTCCCAAAATCCTGCTCTTCTTCTGGCCAGGTGTGTAAGATAACACAGGTGGGGAGAGCAGAGGTTTCAACAACCTAGAGGCTTCAGCTCGGGTTTTTTTGGCAAAGGGACCTTAAGTGTCATGAAGGCTAAAGAACCCCACGCCCCCTCTCTGGGAAAACAAGGCTCACAACACTGGGGTTTTTTTTGATGTTCTGGTGCCTATTTCAGATGCTGCTGTCTTGTCCCAGAGGTTAATTTGTATTACCCATGATGAACGATGCAGTCAGGGGATGTTGAATGCTGATGTGTTTATCTTGTGGCAAGATGGAAATGTTGCAAACTTGTGAGCTGCGGGAGGCCACGGGCTAATTTGAGATTTGTTCCTAGCCCTCGCCATGCGAATGGTGTCGCTGCGAGCCCAGCAATGAAGTTCACTGTGTTGTAGCAGACTGCGCAGTCCCCGAGTGTGTCAACCCAGTCTATGAACCAGAACAGTGTTGTCCTGTCTGCAAAAATGGTAAGAAAGTACTGTGTTGGCTTTAACAAAGAGATGGGAAGGAAGCATTTCCTTACGGTGTTGTTACTGATGCGTCCCAGGAGCTTTGCTCCCATCGGCACAGGATGGCCTTGGGGCTGTTCCTTCTCCTTCTGCCTTCACTTACGGGGTGGCACCTGTGCAAATTGAAGGCTGCCCTTCCTCACCTGTGTCTTCTCCTGGAAACAGATGGAGTGACTGACTTGACTAAGGCTTTGTAAGATTGAGTCCTGATATTGGTGATCGTTGTTTCATGTCTTTGCTTTTTTCTCATAATTAGTCCAACAGAACCAAGTTTATGAGAAAAGAGAGAGTCTTTGCCCCTAAATTAAGAAACTAATGGTTATTACCTAAGGCCAAGGGAAAATTCACCAAAATCAATGGCAAAACTTCTCCTGTGGCCAGTAAGACACTCACCAAGCCCAGAACATCATTAGTTGTGTGCTGGAGTCTCTGTGTGTAGTGTTGGCCCTCATTGTCCTACTGAAATGGTTTCATGAATTGGAGTCTGATTCATCAATACTTTCAAAAAGGTTTTGGAATGACTGAAAGCACCTCTTTGGAAAATAAATCTGTTTCCAAGGTCTCCCCAGTCTTGCACTGCAGCCTGCACGCACGTATGTCTCTGAAAAAGCACCTTTCTCCTAATGTAGATGTGAAGACAGATTAAAAGGTAAGGTAGCTGCACATAAACCTCTTCATGGCTTTCTGAACATGTAAGAAATGGCTACTTGGATTCATCTCCTCGTGTTTAGAATTCACTATCCATATATATATTTCCTCGTACATACATCACTGCTGCTGGATAAGAGTAATGGTTGCTTTTGGATCTAAATGAAAATGTTTGCAAGGAAATAACATTTTCAACACATTTTCTGCTCTTTAAGATGGAGAAAAAGCAAAGTATTGGAAGTGTAAAGTATGTTTACTAAGGGAACTGGCAAAATTAAAAAAGGTCTGGAAAATTGTACCAAAAATACTACTTGAAATCCTAAGGTTTCTCTTAAACCATGACTTTTGCCAAAAGTATGTTTAAGATTTTCATTTAGTTTTGTGTTCCTGTTGAAAAGCAGAAAATGTTCATAGGAAATTTCATTGATTTGTTGTTGTTGATGGACTTCAGGGAAAAGGTTTGTTTCCCAGCTCTGCCCATCACGTTTGCACGTGGCCCACTGTGCTTGGGTGTGAGGTTTCCCACCACACTCAGCAAGGCTCATGTCTTGGGTTGGTGACCTAGGGGTGCCACTGGCCCATCACTGTAGCTCAGACTCATTTGCACCCTTAAAATGCCACTCGTGTGTGTTTGGCCTCTGTGTTCCCATCACACAGAGGATGCCATGCTGAATCCCCTGCATTGGCAGTGGCACCACATCCTACCTCGTTTGCACCGTGTGAATCCAACCTGTGAGCATCCCTCAGGCTTCCCAGGAGTGCAGACTCAGAGGTGCCTTCACACAGGTCCACAAGCTGCTGGATTTCCCTACCAGCCCGTCATCACCGTGACTATTTCCCCCAGTAACCAGGCTCCCCTCATCGCTGGTGACTGGGAATGAGCAGCATCTTTCTTCCCAAAACAATCAAGAGTGCCCAAATAACCAGGGAAAGGGAAAGAAGCAGCTCCTGCTGATGGGGGCAAGGACAGGAGGACAGGAAGGAAAATCAGCCACGTGCTGAAGGGACTCTGGGGCATAGTGTAGTGACTGGAACCCTCAAGTAGAAGCCAGGAGGCTTCACCCATGCTTTTGCCAAATCCCTCCACTGCCCTGTTCGCTCATCTGGGGAGGATACAGATGTAAAGCTGCACTGCTGGAATTTCTTTTAGGCAGGGATGTGTTTCTCACCATCCTCTCCAGAGCAGCTTGGTCTTTAGGGGCAGGGAAAGCAGGGCTTGCAGCACAGCTCAGCCAGCAGTGGGGCATGGCTGTTCCTGGGGGCTGAGGAGCATATCCACATGGAGGGTGCAGTGGAGGGGAGCTGAACCCCTCCTTGTGTCCCAGCTGGCTGCAGGGATGGGATGGCATGGGCTTTGTGCTCCTCCTGCTGCAGCTGGAGCTGACTGGCTAATAGTTGGCCAAAGCCTGGAGTTTTGGCTGTATCTGTCACAAATGCAATGAAATAATTCACACAGTGACAGAAGTTAGTAGGCACCAAGATAGTCTCCTTTCTCACAGGGAGTCTGATGAACTTTTTATTACTGCTCTGGGATTGGACTGAGTGTGGCACACTCCCTTCACCTCTTCCTTACAGTTTGGGGGATTCAGGTGAAAGCAGCAGCCACTGCTCTGTCTCTTCCCATTGGAATCCTTCTGACACATCCTAATGAATGAGGAGCACAACGTTTTCAGCTGTCTGTTCATCCTGAGACCAGAATTTTGTCTTTCAGCTCTCCACTCCAGCCAGTCAATTAAAGCCCAGTTTCAACAAATGCATGAAGATAACACAAGCTGACAGACCCATTTAGATGACTGAGCCCCCGCCCCCCCTTTATTTAATTTATTTGGGTTTTTCCTGCCATCCAGTAGCTTTTGCTTTCTGCCAAAGTGGTCAAGACACTTTCAGTGCCATGTTTCAGTATGATAAAAAGATTTTAACTTAATCAGTCCCTGTGGTCATCATTTTAGACTGGCAAATAGAAGAGCTCAAGGAATACAGTTGTTGGAGGGGAAGAAAAGTCATTCTCCAGAAAAAACATGAAGTGCAAATCATCATTCTAAAAGCTACTCCTTAAAATTTTGAAAAATCCTCATTTTAGGTTAAAACACAGCCCTGCATCATTTGCTGCACTCTGGCTTGCCTGCTTGTTTAGCTGTTGCTGCCATTAATGGGAGAATAATTTCCGCTTGAGACATTCCGATTCATGTCTTTCTTAACTCTGCCTTGGCAAGGGCCCTGGAAGTGTCCAAGGCCAGCTTGGATGGGGCTTGGAGCAACCTGGGCTAGTGGAACGTGTCCCTGCCCATGGCAGGGGGATGGAACAAGATGATTCTTAAGGTCTTTCCAACCCAAACCATTCTGTGATTCTGTGGCTTTATTCCTTATTGTCAAAAGAAATTAAATTGTTATCTCGTGCTTTGCTAAACTCTGCAGGTCATGCAAAACTGGCTTGGGACACCACATTACACTTGGAGCAGGCAGAAATTTGGGGGTGCGGGAGGGAGAGAATGTTTTCTCCTTTGTGTCCTGTCATCCAGTTTGTCAGAGTGGATTTTAAGGGCGATGGCTCCAGGTGCTGCGCAGCATTTCTGTCGTGGAGATGAAAGGTCACTGGGTTTCACGTTGCCTGGTAGTGACAGACTGCAGAATTATGGCCCCAAGTTGTTATTTCTACTCATTGTGACTTCCCCAGACAAAAGTGTGTCAGCTGTTGTTAACTCTCTCCTCTGCAGCATCTAAAACTTGCCTATCACTGTTAAAATCAAGCTCATGGCTGCCACCATCTGCACTGTCCCTCCTGCCCCCAGGTTCTCCTGTGGTTCGAAAAGGACATCCATGCACTCTGCTGATGCCAAAGCCTTTCCACGCAAAAATCCCTTCTCCTGAGGCCAGGGCTGCAGGCACACCCATGTGATGTTGCTCATACCTCCTCTGGGCCATCTCACCTGACCCTGAACTCTTCATGTGCCAACCTCTGCTTGTCCCCTGCCACAAATGCATTCAATGCTGCAAGTTGGGCCCCATTATTGGTGGGATGTGTGTGTTTTTCACACCCTTTCTTATGCATTGCTTGGAGATTGCTCCTTCCATTCCCTTCAGCCCTTTGGATGTGGTCTGGCAAGGGTGCAGGATGCAGGGATGAGGGTGGACTCCAAGTGTATCCCCCCTCACATCTCTTAATCTGGTTTAATCAGTTTCTCTTCTCTGCCAGCTCCAAGCAGCTCTCACCTGCTGCTGTGCACAAAGGGAGACATCCCCTGTATTTCACTTCCCCCCTGCCCCTGCCTTTTGTGGAAGCCAAAACCACTCACTCCCAGCGAGCCCTTTCTTGGAGAGGGTGAGTGGATATGGTCCAGCAGGGAGTCCCCATGGGGCCCTGGAGATCCTTCTGAGGACTGGTGCATTCCCACTGCTCCTGGGTGGCTCCGCTTCCCACCACTTATGCATCCACCCTCCATTTGCTGCTCTGTGGAAGGAAAACCAGATGCAGTTTCCATCTGGGAAAGGCTGGAGCTGAGCAGAGGTGAGAAGAGGGCAGCACCAGGCTCCCATCGCCTCGTATCCTCCCAAATTTACAAGGTGCTCCTTCAGAATTGCACCCAAAAATAATCTTGACATGAGCAAAAATTCATCAGCATGGGGGGTTTTATGGCAGAGCTGTGTCAGGGAAATTAATTTTAAAATTCTAATAAATGCCACCATAGAATTGTTAACTTCTTGTCCTTTCTAAAGTGTGAATTGCTTTTCAGAGTGGTTCAGATGTGCCCTCCCCCATTTACACGTTAACACAGCTGCTGAAATAGTCTTTGCTGTGGTGCTTCCATTTGCTTGAGGGATGAACAGAATAAGTGTAATAAATTTCTGGTTTGGGGTCTGGTTTTGCCTTTAATTCCGTTTTTGTTGCCACCAATCCTCAACAAAAGAATTTGTTACCCAACAAGTCAGATAAAAGCTAACATGTCCACTGTGAAATATTTCCTGGCGAGTGTGCTTACTCAGCCTGGGCTTCTGGAGACAGTCCTGATGGAATACTGGGCAGCAGGAAGACGTTTTGTAGATAATCTGTCACTGGGTCTTTAATTAAAGTTTTAAATTATCACAGTTGATACAGATTTCCAAGTAAAGAGGCCGATCCTGCCCTCCACACACAAATAAAAGATCTCATTGACCTTCAACAGATTTTACACTGGTAAAATAGCAAAGCTCTTGTGGGTATTTATTATAATATGCTATAAATATTAATAATTCCCTACAAATGTCTCTATATTTGAGGGCATGAGCACAAAAGCGAGTAAATAATAATTTATTTCCATGCATATCAAACCACATTTTACCTAAGCTTCTCTCTTAATTCACTGAGTATAAACTTGCTGCTCATTATTTCTCTGTTGGAGTTAATTTGAAATAAGCATTCTGTACCCCAGCCTGATCCTGCCATAACACAGCGGGTCTTGCTCAGGAAACCCCCAAGGATTTTCCCAGCCTGTGGAAGCCGAGGGCAGCCTTTCCTTTGGCAAACAAATACACTTTACACACGTCCCTAAGTGAATTTTGCATGTCTCTGTGTAGAATAACAGCCGGGGACAGACCTCGAGGCTTCAAGGATCTGGGGGGACAGAAGGTTCCATCTAAATGTAAATTCTTTCAGGTGAAGGTAATGGATTAACAGTGCATGTTGTTAACCAATATTGACAAAAAGAACTTCCCCACGTGGTCTCTGTTGTTCCAAATCATCAACTATCTTGAAAAGTGCCAAGATTTTAATACCAAATATTCCAGTTCCTGGATATTAAGCTACTTGTGCTATATTGCATAAATATAGCTTGTTGTTTATCTGCAAGATGTGGATCGCTGAAGCTCCAGGTCATTGTTTTGGAAAGCTTCTGCTTCTAACCTGATCATTGACCAAAAAATCAAGGAAGTGTGGAAAAAAAATTACTAAAAGTTTGAGAAAAAAAAAAAAAAGGAAGGATTTGGGGAGAGGATGTTTTGTCTGCCATTTGATTCTGTTCAACTGTTGGAGGATAAAGGTGACACAGAAAATGTGGCAAGAGGATGAGAGAAGACTTCATGTTCATTTACTTTATGGAAAACAGTGATTTGGAGCCATGGGGAGATTCCTTTAGGAAAAAAGTGAAAAAAAGAACAAACCCAACTAAATAAAATTCCTCTTCTAATTTATTTCAGGAATTCCTGAAATGGCCAGATTTTAAGATTGCACTTAACCCCCCTTCAGTCAAAGTCTATGCAATATGCTGATTGATTGTGCAGATGCAAGCTGAAGGTGACCAGCCAAGGAGAAGATGCGTTCCCCACGCCGGATTTGCTGGACTCCACCATCCTCTCCTGGGTCCCAGAGACCGAAGGCAGTAGTGTAGTGTAGCCACACCACCTTCATTCCTGGTGGATGAGGTCCTGATGGCAGCCAGGTGCCATCCAGCTCTGGGGGTCGCCCCACGGCCACCACCCCGCTCACGTGGGAGGCTGAGGGGCCACAGGAAGGACTGGCCAAAGGTCTTTGGGATTACCAGCAGGAATGGGAGCTGTGGTGCCCTGTTAGATCAAATAAAGGAGAGATTTGATTGCCAGAGAAAAAAAGGATTGATTTAAAAGGTGGTAGAAGATCAAGGCTGAAAATGAAACCGTGTATTTGAGCCAGGCAGACACCAACCTGACACAACACTGCAGTTTGGGAGAAGTCATTTCTCTGAAATTGCCTTTCAGTGGAGCTTGTTCATCTCCATCACTTCAGGCCAAGTGGTTAAAGGCACACAGATGCCAAACTTGCTGGTGGAAATTCGACGTAAAAACACCTGTGAAGAGCCAGACCCTCCATGGCTTTTGGAAATCCCCGGGAGGTGGGTTGGATGCTTAAATGCCTGCTGACTCAGGACTGCCCCGCACTCCGTGGACACAGCTGTTGGGAGAGCCATCTGATAACAGCAAAATGCTTTGGAAAGGTACACAGAGGTTAAAACTCCCAAAATTAGCCACCCTGCTGCTTGATGGCATCAAGGAGGGCTGAGTTGGACCTGCCATCTCCTGAAGTTTCAAACAAAGTGAGGCTAAAAGAGGCAAGGGAGAGGAAAACCCTTTAGAGAACAAGAAAACCATGAACTCAGCAGCGCTTAATGTGATTAACTCTATCACACAGCTCAGTGCCCACACAAAGCCGGAGCTGCTGGACTGTGCAGTGCCAGAGTGACAGGGAAGCTGCTGGGAACAGCTCCATTCAAAGGGAGCCAGCGGGACAGCAGCCCCTTCGACCCGACGGGTTCACCCGCGCGCTCACGGGTCACCTGCGGCTGCCCGAGCCTTTGTGGTCCCTTCCTGTGCCCAGCAAGCAAGAAGAGGATAATTCACAAATGAAACACGGCAGGAAGAGGCTCTGCCTGGCAGCCAAAGGCCAGGCAGGAGCAGAAAGGGGCTGTCCTGAATTTATTCCCCAGGTCCTAATTATGGTTCTCAGCAGAGTTCAAAATGAGTGTAACAGGCACCCCAAGGAGAAGGGCCAGGGAGGATTATGAGAAGCCACTTGTTGGCTGGGACCAGCTCCAAAGCTGTCTGTTAGGGGACACAGCTCTCAGAGATGTGGGAAACACATTGCATGGTCTGCACTGCTCTTTAAACTCCGAAATATTTGTGGAGAACCTTCTGCTCATGAGTGGCTGTTTCCCCTTGGGAAAACATTGATGCAATTTGTGAGCACCATCGTATGGAAGTGGTAGTGCAAGAGTCACCATCATGATGGTAGCATGGGTGTAGGTGTCTCAAATAGTAGCGGGGCCAGTTTGGGACTTTTTGCGGGGAGAAAGTTCCCAGATTCAGGTTGGGAAGCCACGTTCTCTCTGCAGAACACCAGCAGTCCAAGGAGTACTGACATGAAAACAGGCGTGGTGTTGCTGCTGTTCCTCACCTGAACAGATTCTTGGTGTGACTTGAAAGACCAAAAGTGACGTTATTACCCAAATACATTACTGTAAACCATTCTGCTGCAAGAGAAGCCTAAAGCCAAATCCTGAGTCCGTGTCCTTTGGTGTAATGTCTGTTTTACTCTGACTTACTCCAGCTGAAGATCTGACCTGCTGACATCTGTGGGTTACTGAGAGGCACATTGCAGGAGACTGGGGTGTTTCGCATGGTCAGGGTTTCTAACAGGATTAGAGATGGGTTTGCTTGTGCTGCTCTAGAAGGTTGGGACTGTTAAGCATATATGTATGAGAAGAGTAGCAGACACTCTCTTCATGTATTTCTAATTTAATGAATGTTTAATGCTTCTTTTATTGGAGCCTACATATATGTAGAGTAGAGGACTTTAACAAGGGGTTGACTTGTGTCAAATAATTGATGTTTGAGCTGCTCCTTTTACACGAAATGCAGACTTTACAGAGCAAAGAGACTGTAATGAAAATATGAATTAAAGATTAGAGCTAAGCAAGTCTGAGAACATTTAGAATTCAGAAAAGCACAGACAAGTTTTCTCTTCCCGCTTCCTTTCCTTCCCTCCACCTTTACTGCATCTCCATCCTCTCTCCTTTGGTAGGGTCCTGCATTTCAGCTGCAGCCTTCTGTCTCTCCTACACCTGTGCCCCTCTGCAAGGGAAAGCAGTGCGGTAATCTCACCCTGGGTATTACTGCACGTCTGCACATCCCAGCCTTGCCAACTCCCCTGACTAAAAGTGTTTTTAAGGTGTGTTTTTCTTTATCTCCACCCCTGATTTGCTGATGAAGTGCATCACTTGGGCAGAAGGAACATGAGTGCAAGCTTGGTGGAACCATGTGGCAGAGGGGCACACAGTTTGGTACAGCCCATCCACTGAGGGTGCAAGGACATTGTGTTGGTGGCAGCGGTGCTGCTGCAGAAGGTTCCTGTAGGACAGGGAGAGGCTGGTGCAGTGCCAGGTCTGCCATCAGATAATTGCCAGTCCCTGTTGTCCAGAGCTGCTCTTGTGTCCTCAAGCATCAGCATCCATTTCCATCCACCCCCTTGGCTCACCCCTCCCCGGGTCAGCTGTCTGTGTGCCCCGGCTTTCCAGCTCTCCATGCAGGTCTGCAGGCACAGCACCAGGGCACCACTCCTGCAGCACCAGGCTTCTTGTGCCTCCATCCCTGCAGCACAGGCCTGGCTGCATGGGGGGCTCCGTTCTTGTTTTCTGTGTTGGTGTTTAGAAAACCCTTCTGCAATGGTGATCTGAATTACTGCCCAAGACTGGAGAGCTCAGGTCTGGTCATGAGCCAATAAAAGCCCAGTGGGAGAGAGCAGAGGATGTTGGTTTCTTTGCTTTGGCTGGTTGGGTTGGTGTGGGTCAGTTCCTTGTGCCTCTGGCCATGCTGATGCAGCTCAGTGAAAGAGGGCTGGGCAGAGAATTCACCCACAGGACCCTGACTGTCAGCTCTCTGTAACAGCAGGTAAACCCCAGGAGGGCAATATTCCACTTGTACCCATTTCTGAAATTATAATTGCCACAAGGCATTGGTAAGGAGTTTTAAGAAAAAGAAATAGATATGGAACAGTCACCACAATTGATGCAAACTGGTGTAACTCATTTCACATCAACTAAGCCACATTTTTGTCCCAGTTACAAATGTTTCATGCTAGGTAGTGCTGGTAGGGAAGCAGTTTGTTGGAATAAATAGAGCAGGAATTGAGGTACCAAAAAAGAGAAGTGCTGGTGTCCAGCACAGGGATCTGCTGAGAGAAGTGAAGACAAGCACACAAAGTTCTCCCCAACCTTTCAAAGCTCAGACTCTTTTCACTGCAGCAGCTTGAGAGTATTTGAAGAAAATGGGAATATGTTGGTCAGAAAATGCTGACTCACTGAAACCTCCCCAGGAGAAAGGCCAATTATAGCAAACTCGCTGTTTGGATGTTAAAAAGGGTCAGGGAAAAACCTTGAAGTCATCAGATGCCCCATTTAATGCTTTCAGAATGAACTGACTGAAATCTGGAGGCTGGAGGGGGTGACATGGTTTTAGATGTAGACCTTTATTTTATAATTTGGAACATGGCTAATAGGGAAGACAGAAATGAAGGGGCTTTTTGCCCAGTGGATTATTTCAGGCAGCCTGCTCTGATTTTTATTAAAAGCAAAAGATGTTTGTGCCTTTGATTTTCCTTCCCTGTTTGAGTGGGAGAGGAATGCGAGAAATAGCTCTGACTTTGATGGGAAATGTCCATCCTGCTCAGTTCTCCCCTCGCCTGGCTAAGTAGCCCGGTCCAGGGTTGAAGGAAGCCCACAGGAAAGATGGAGAGGGACTTTTTACAAGAACCTGGAGTGACTGGACAAGGGGGAGTGGCTGCAAACTGAAAGTTTGGAAAAAATTTCTCTCTGTGAGGGTGGGCAGGCCGGGGCACAGGCTGCCCAGAGAAGCTGTGGCTGCCCCATCCCTGGAAGTGTCCAGGGCCAGGTTGGATGGGGCTTGGAGCAACCTGGGCTAGTGGAAGGTGTCCCTGCCATGGCAGGGAGAGGAACCAGATGATCTTTAAGGTCCCTTCCAATTAAACCACTCTGTGATTCAGAGGGATCAAAATCCTTCTCTGGGGTTAGATGCCTTTAGGGCCACCACTTCCTTCCACACCTGGCAGGACAGGGCTGCCAGCATCCAGTGCTTTTTGGAAAACCCCTTGGCACCTTGCAGGATCAGGCTCACAGCCTTTAATCTTTGCAGAACAGCACCTTGGACTGTGCTTTCTCGCCTGATTGAAATGCATGGGAAATGTCAGGAGGCGTGGGTGGAAGAGCCCTCGTTCGATATTGCTTCGGTATCGCGGAGTCTCATTAGCTGAGGTCAGTGCCTTTGCCTGGTTCCCGGCTTGTGAGCCGAAATACGGGCGTGTTTTCCTGCGGAAAGGGCTCCAAAGCCCGGCGGGGAACAGCCCCTGAGACAGCCCCCTCCCTTTGCAAACCACAGGCTCTGGTTTGGCGAGGGCCGAGCCCCCTCGGGGTGTTCCTTCCAAAAAAGCCTCGCTCCCCGATCTCTGACTCATCGCAGCCGGCGCTGACGTCCGAGGGGCTCCGTGTGCGGGAGGATTATTCATGGGAGCGGCGCCGCGGCAGCATCCCCTGCATCCCTTATAGCCCGGGCATCCCGTGCATCCCTTGCATCTCTTGCATCCCGTGCGTCCCTTGCATCCCGTGCATCCCTTGCATCCCGTGCATCCCTTGCATCCCGTGCATCCCTTACATCCCGTGTATCCCTACATCCCCTGCATCCCTTGCATCCCGTGCATCCTGTGCATCCCTTGCATCCCCTGCATCCCTTACATCCCGTGCATCCCTTGCATCTCGTGCATCCCTTGCATCCCCTGCATCCCTTATATCCCGTGCATCCCTTGCATCCCTTACATCTCCCGCATCATGTGCATCCTCTGCATCCCTTACATCCCCTACATCCCTTACATCCCCTGCATCCCTTACATCCCTTGCATCCCATGCATCCCGGGCATCCCTTGCATCCCCTGCATCCCAGGCATCATCCCGAGTGTGCTCCGGCCCCATCCCCAGGGCAGAGCTGCTCCCCGGTCACAGTTCTTTTCGATTGGTGCACGCAAGGCGCTGGTACCTCGCTGTGCTACAGGGAGAACGGCGAGAGGGTGTGTGTGTGTGTGTGTGTGGGGAATTGTGGCTGCTTTGCAAGCTGTGAAAATGAAAGGAAAAAAAAATGAAATGTATTAACGGGGAACGTCAAGCTGTAGTTATTAAGGACTGGGAAAACTGCGATTCAAAACGAAAACCTGGTTCTGATAGTAACAATTAGATATATTTGCTAGGTTTTGCACAGAAAGCTCATTTCTTTTTGGCTGCATCATGTCCCACTAGGGAGCAGATGCCCTGGGGTCTGGTTCCCGAGACTGTTGTAAAGTGGCCTGGCTGCCCTGCTCCCAGGGAAACACCCGTGCTTGGCAGCAGCTCAAGATATGCCCCCCTCTCTCATTCATCCTAACAGCTCAACAGGGAAGTTTTTATATGCAAAAAGTACCCCCAGGGCCAGCTCCTGTGCCCATATGAGCCCCTTCTTGAAGAGTTTTACATGGATTTGACACCCCTGCCCCAATGGCCATTTGGGTTTCCCAATTGGGTCAACCCATGGAATAAAGGTGACTGTTTTTCTTACAGATTTAGCCAAACTTGTATCTATGGATTTAAAGGCTCGAGGAGCGCTGATGGAAGGGGAGTGGCCTCCAAAGAAGGAATTGCAAGCTCCCAGCAAGAAACCAGAACTTCCCTCACTCCTGTGGTGTGCACAGTGGTTTTGCAGTTTGCACTGCCCCTTCTTCTGGTTTTCTCTGTGCCCGGGAAGCACTGCCTGTGCTCTCCTCCTTTGGGTTCCCTTGTGATTAAGCAAGAAGTTGCTCTCCTAAGTGTGGGTTAAAGAGCTGCCTCTGTCCTGTAGCCAGGGAGGAGTGATAGAATTCCACCAGCTAACCACCAAGCTGTGACAGTGTCTGTGCTTGACAGGCTCCCATGGGATGCTGATAGGCACCACCAGACAGCTGGGACAATCTGTGCCAAGCAGTCTGGGCTCTCCCAGCCCCTTGGAGGCACTGGGGTTCCAAAGCTGTGTGTGAATCCTTGTTGGGATAGGATTTGGTAGATGTGAAGGTGATGCTCAAGGTGCATCAAGGAAATGGGTGTGTTTTGTCCTCCCAGCTGAGGCTTGGGTTTTCTAGGCAAGACCTGCTCTGGTACAGGAAATGCTGGCACAGGGAAGTCTGTGGGAAACCAGGGATTGTGTGGGCTGGTTGAATATCAGCTCCATGGTGGGGCCGACAGGATGGTTCTCCATCACTGTGTGCATTTATAGGCAGGTCACAGCCTGGGGATCAGCAGAGGGACTACAGGTCATTGACTTTCTGTTTTCCACTAATCTGTTGGGAAAAAAAAAAAAATAAAACCCAGAACATAACTCCTTTATTTTGAAGACTTCCCCAGCTGGTGAGGTGAAAAATCTGGGGGCGCTTGCAGGCTTGGCACCTTTTAATGTCCTTTTAGTAGCAGCACCTTTTAATAAGGTATTGCTGTCTTTGTGGGGTCTGCTATACCTGGCCTTTTAGCATTACCCACCCTGCTGTCCCGTTGGGAGGGGTAACCCCTTGGCAAGGGGCTGGCAGTGAGTTATCACCTCTTGCCACTGGGAGGGAGTCCTTCTGGCAGCGTCAGGTGGGGACACTTGACAGAAAGGTACCCAGCATGTCTGAGGTGCTGCAGGGTCGTTGTGCATTTCACCCCACAGTTGCTGAGTTTCTGCATTTCTCAGCTGAAATCAGCTGCTGTGTTGAGGATTTGGGCTGTACACCCCAGGAGGGGATCTTCTCTGGGGCAGCACCCCACATTTGGACATCAGCACCCACAGATCATCACAGAACCACAGAATGGTTTGTGTTGGAAGGGACCTTAAAGTTCATCTTTAAGGGTTGCCCATGTCACAGTTGCTACTTCAACTTCTTAAGGCAGACAGGAAGCCTGTGTTAAGGGTGACATTTTCCTTCTTTTTGTCTCTCCAGTTCAGTCAGTGGCAGAGTGAACACCCCACTTTTATTTGTCCCCCTCATGTCATCCTGCTCCTGAGGTTTCACAAGACCCATACTAGTTTTTCTCCCAAAACTTTCCAGATGAGAAATATCTTGGATAAAGACAAGAGTTCACTGGGTTTTGCCCAGGGAGGAAGGATTCAAAGTAAGAGTCAGGGGGATAAATAGCTGCAGTTTGCTCTTGAAAACACATGTGGGAGGTTTACCCAGCCCTGGCCTGGGCTCTCCAGAAGGATTCAGTCTCACTGGCTGAGGAGTGACTGGTGATACAGTGCTGAATTATGGAAAACATGAGGGGCTTGGGTCGGGCTGCCCTGCAGCAAAGCCAGATCCCTGCCAGGAAGCAGGACTGGCACTGGAAAGCCCCCAGTGTGATTTTATCACTTAAGGCACTGCCATCAGTGGGGTTTGATGGAGCCAGGGGCAGCCGGTTGCTGAGGGCACAGGAGGGATGGGGATGGCTGTGGTATCAGTAGGATGCTGGGAGGGGAAGGGAAGGCACACACAGTGAGGTGCCTGCATGGTGTGACAGCACAAATCAGCTTTATTTAGACATCAGTGCCCCTCCTTCGCCTCGAGCCAAAAATAGACCTCTCTGGGCCCTACTGCAGGATCTTGGCCACGGAAGGGAGGGGATCTGTCTTGAAGGCTGTCTTCAAAACAAACATTTCCCTGGCTTTCTTCTGGGATTAAAACTCTTTCTGAGACAGCAGCTCTGGTTATTGCAGCCCTCTAGATGCTGGCTTCCTCACTGCCATCGCTGTGGAGGAGTAGAGGAGAAAAAGGAGCAAAAGAAGCCTAGGGGAAGGAATGAGAAGCCAAACTTACTGAGTAACTTCTGTCTTTGGCAAGTTTTCATCTTCCAAGGTCAGCTGTGATTACATTTGGAGAGTGCTTTGCTCTTTTCAGCAGTTTTGGCTATTGCTGCCATATGTACAAAGGACCATCTGGAAATCTGTTCCCAACTTTAGCAAGCATTAGCATTGAGTGCCCTGGGCCCGTCGTTGCTCACTGGCTGCAGCTTCCACATGTCCCCAACGAGGCAGGGCCTGGTGCAACCCCATCAGGGTGTACATAAACCCCTCGAGCTCCCCAGCAATTCCCACCGTCTTTTAGTCCTGGGCTTTTGGGGTGCTCATTTTCCCATCTTTTTTTTCACTTTGTGTGGTTGTTGAGCTCAGCTTGTGTTATGTGTGTTCAGGAGTGTGTTTCGTTTCCCAGATTAGAAAATGCTCAGAGGTATAATCAGGTCCTTCCACAGTATTTAATTATCCGTAATTAAAGGCATCTACACAAAGCAGCAGATTTTCAAAGCCCATTCTTGTGTTACATTGCTAATAAATTAAGTAATTAATTGGCATTGAAAAAATACAATAGGAAACATCAATCTTTAGAAGTCAAGCATTTTTTAGGTGTTTTCTAAAATCATTAACTCATCAGGCCAGTAGCTGTTCTAATGTCTAAATCCCCCTCTGGCTTTAAAAAAAATCCAAAAGGACAAAACGAATGCAGGAAAAACAAGGCAAGGAATACTTGCTAAAAAGTGTGGAAACACTCAGAAATGCGGAATTTCCTCTGGAAGTCGCTGTCCATCACTTTGCCCCTCTGTCCCACAGTTCCAGTAAGGTCTGAACCAGCTCCCATCACACTTGTGGACACAGTTTGCAGCTTCAAACCTTCATGGTCCTGCAGGTTTCGTGAGAAGGAGTTGCCTGCTGGGTTGGTTTTAGCAGTGCCCCTTCCCCCCGGGCAGGGCACCGTGTCTGTGCCGCAGTTCCCCCCGTGCACTCCCCTGCCAGAGCACCACGTGGCACCTGCTGGAGCACAAAAGCCCATGTGTGTCGTGGCTGTGCCTTTCGTGGTGACACCCAGAATTAGCAGCAAAGAAAAAGACTATCCTTTTCCCTTGGGTGATTTTGTTAAATGCAACTATTCACATGCAAAACCAGCAGTGCTCATTTTATTTCTATTAGCAACTGGACTCTGCACGGCACCCTCAGGAAGCTCCGTGGAAATGCCATGGATACCATTAAATTCAGGTAGCATAATGGGAAGAGCAAAATCTGGGGACAAAACACGGATTAAAGCCGCTCCTGCCGCTGCTGGAGAAACCAGGACAGGTCCCAGCAGAAGGGTTTAGGGGCTGGTTCATTCCAGAAGCACCAAGCTCTGCTCGTCTCACCTGTCCATCAGACCAAGGTGTGCCTGTCCTTGCAGTGCTTTGCTCTCCCCATGTGTGCCCCTGGGATCCATCCATCCATCCTGCCCTGACCCTTCTCCTCCTCCTCCTCTTGTTTAGGCACAGCACTGCCATGTCCTTTCTCTCTAACACCGGGCTTATTGGTTGAAGGGCAGATGTTTGCATGATTTTCCTTTTCCATGCTACAGACAGGTAATTAAATTCCCCAGGCAAATTAAGGAGTGATGTTTCTGCCATTGTGGCTATTCCCTTTCTACAGGTAATCAATCACTTGTATGGATTTGCATAAAGTGGGAGCTCTGCCACTGCAGCCCAACCTGAATTTATAGGGATGAAAAACAGGCAAATCCAGAGGCTGATGCCACTGGGCTCTGTTAAACACCCTCCAGAAGATCCGTCCTTTGACTGGAAGGGGAACCTTCGGTGACTGAGAGGCTTTTAGTTGTTATACATGTACTTCTTCATTAAATTCACCTTTCACTTGGGTCTGATTACCCATGGCCATCATCTTTGTGACCCCGTCATCGTGGGGGCCATGGGGCTGGGAATGGTGGTGAAGATGGCAGGAGATGGGTTTGCTGTGTCTCACAAGGTGTTTAAATTGGGTTCTGCTCAAAACCAGCAGTGGAAAACCCAGCAACTCATAAACACGAGCCAGGAGTAGAAAGAAACAGTTTCTGCAGCAGCTCTTTCTTCACATGGAAAGTTTTATCTTTGCTTTGAAGTCCCATTTCTAACACAATCCCACATTCAAAACCTTCACCAGAAAAACCTGCAAGCAGGTGGAAAACAGGAGCGGGGCCATGGTGATGCCCTCAAGGTGTCCCATTGATCCCACAACGATCCCAGGGTGACCTGGATTGCAGTGGAGCTGTTTTTCAGACAGGAGCTGGAGGTTCATCCTGAGCATGTGGTGTCCCCCAGCTAAGGAAACCCCTGTTCCCCTGGGTGGGGGCTTTGAGCAGAGGCTCCCTCGTGGAACAGGCAGGCACTGCTGCTGCAGCTTCGTCATCCAGCTCTGGGCTGGGTTTGCAGGGGACTCCACATGAATGAACCACTCAGATAAATGTGCAGCAATCCTGGTTCTCACCCACAGCTTTTTTCCTCCTGTTTTATACAAAATGAGCACAGTCACAATTTCCACTTCATTTATGATCAATCTGAAAAAAAACCCCACCCCATAAAACATCATGCACAGCTGTAGTGACCAAGTTAGATTCAATTCTGGCTTTATATGAGTTGACATGCAGCCAGCTCTCTTCCATACATCATCTATGATTGCAGTTAAGCATGAAATACTGTTTTAATTCTTACACCAAATGTGGGATTTTTTTTCTGAAGAAAAAAAGACATAAAAATGTTAAAATGGGCCATAAAAATCATTATATTTTCACAGGGAGCACAACCAAGAGGCGAATAAGTTGGCTAAAAGCTCAAAAGACCCAGAGAAAAAGTCCTAGTTGTTATTCTTTTGTTGTTAACCTTGGCCTTTGAATGGAGATGCCCAGGCAGGGAGCAAAGACCTGGCACTGTGACAGTCCCTAGGTGACAGGGGTTTCCCTGGATAAGGGTTTCCTCCCATATGCACATGGACAAAGAGCTGTGGCTGCCTCTGGAGCTGCTGCTCCTTCCACTGTCCCGGGACGGTGCCTGGGGAGCTGCCCCCAAACCACAGCACTGGGCAGGGTGAACATCCAGAATGGTCCCTGGCTGAGTCTCTGCTCTGCTTCCCAGTTCCTTCCTCGGGTGCCTTGGGACATCCTGGCTGGAAGGGCAGATCACCTGTGCCATGGTCTGAGCCTCGTCGTTCCGTGGCTGCTCTCGGGGGCTGAGCTGGCGAGGTGAAGGCAGCTCAGACACAGCAGCATGTTTTATATATAAAATATATTTTCTGCACTGAAAGGTTCAGTCTCTGGGAGGTCCAGCTTTTCTTCCCTTTGGCTGTTGATTTTGCTGGTAACAACTTTTGCTGATGCAGTACTTTAATGGTAGTTTTATTAATTGATTTCTTTAAAATTACTCTACTTGATACTAGCTCCAAAAAAAAAGAAAAACCAAACAACCCACTTCACATCGTTTGCCATGTTTGAACCATGGAAAAAAGCAATGGACCTTCAGTGCTGTTGGAGTTCATTTGGGGAAATACCTATTTGGACAACTTTTAAAAAGCCTATTACTTACCTGAAGGGTTAAAATGACCTCAGAGTGGCTTTCACTGCCCATGATTACAATGTAGCTGTATTTAAAAAGAAATCTATGGGATTCTCCCAAAGCTTTTTGCTGCCTGCAAAGAGATTTTTAAGAGCTAATCCTGTTTGTTTGCTCGGGTAAATGTTGAAACGCTTTTCTCCCTTAATAGATGGTTACTGCTGGCTTTGAGGTGTTACTGTTTTCCTTCTTCAGCCTTGAGTGTGCACAGTAAAAATCTGATTCAGAAACCCTGGTTTAGTTGCACAGTTCCTGCCTGTGAAATGCTGAGCCCCTTGCCTGTGCAGGTTTTTTTTTACAATGAACTAAACTTTTCAGTGCTGACCAAGGTATTTGCACACATAGATCCTTTTAAAATGAAGAGTAATTTGGTGTGCAAATCCCGTAGGAGACTTTGAAAATGCCAGCCTGCATTTTATATTACAAGTAGGGGGGAAAGCCCTATATTTAAAGCTGGGTCTGGAGCACTGGGAGCTGCTCTGCTGCTCTCTGGGAGCTGATCCTGCACTGGCTCCTCCATGGCTTTGGTGGCAGCGTGCCCACTTCGAGAAGTGTCCAAGGCCAGGTTGGATGGGGCTTGGAGCAACCTGGGCTAGTGGAAGGTGTCCCTGGCCATGGCAGGGGAGTGGGAATGAGATGAGCTTTAAGGTCCCTCCCAACCCAAAGCATTCTGTGATTCTGTGCTCAGCCTTGGTCCTGCTCATCCCACAAGTCCAGCAGATGGAGAGTGGAGCAGAGCTGTGGTTTCCAGCTCTGGGGCTTTGGAGCTGTGGAAGGGCTGCTCTGTGTTCCCTGGGTGAGTGATGGTCTCCAGCCTGTCCACACAGCTCAGATCGGTATCACTGCTGATGGACGTCACTGCTCCCCAACAGACTGCTTTTAAATTGCACCCATAGATCTTCCCTGCACCAAAACATTCCTGCTCCAGTAGTTAGTGATGCCTGAAGTTATGTCTCCACATCAAATTAAGTAACTGTGCTATCAATAAGGAGGAGTAATGCCATGTATTCCCTTCTGGATGCCTCCCTGTCCCTCATTTGTTTGCTGCTCCTGATTAAGACAGATAACGAGCTATCAGTAATTTTCTAACTGCGGTGCAAAGCAGTGAGGATTAAATCAGTCTGTGTCACTGGGTGCCAGGCCATAATTTAGGGAACTCGAGTGGGTCCCCTGCATTTGTTAGACTCCAAGGCAGTGGATGCATGGGATTGACTGAGCAAAGTCTGGGGGATGTGAACATCTCTGCATGGGCAGAGCCAGGAGGGGATGTGGGGCCACCAGACCCCTGCCCTGCTGGGCTGACTGGGAGCTGCTGGTGTGTTTAATCTTTGCTGTGCTGACTGCATCACTGGCAAAAGTCAGTGGAATGCTCCCTTTGCCCTGAATTGAGCTTTTCACCTCCCTCTGGCCTTTTTAATGCATTCCTTCTAATGATCTTGGGCTTGCTCAGAGTGAGCAACTTGGATTTAATTTGGACAAGGATACTGCAGAGATATATATATATATTAATGCAGAGATTAAATAACTTTTAGGCATCTTCAGGCACCCAGTAATGTGAATTATGTCTGGAAAGATCTCTCCTGTAAATAGGCAGTACTTGAGAAGAGCTGTTAGCATCATTTTGTGAGCAGTGAAATATGCAGGAATGATGGGAAAGAGCTGCAGATCAGCCTCAGAGGAGATTAATTCTTTGGGGCAATGGTCCACAGGATTGAAAACTCGTGGGTGTCTGGAAGGAACCACCAGCTGACTCCAGGAGCTTTTAGCCAGAGTCAGTGGGGTTTGTCCAGATAAGAAAAGGCTCTCATTTTGCAATGTTTTAGAGATCAGAGTGAAACTGGGGGCATTTTATTGGAAGTGCCCTCTCTCCATGGGGGCTGGAGAAGGCAGCAAAGGAAGAGTAAACCTTCCACCTTGGGGTCACCTTGAGGAGGAGACACTTGTTACCAGGGCTGGGAGTCATGGAGTGACAGGACAAGGGGGCATGTTTTTAAACTGACAGAGGGCAGGGTTGGATTGGATATTAGGAAGAAATTCTTCCTCGGAAGGGTGAGCAGGCCCTGGACCAGCTGCCCCAGAGAAGCTGTGGCTGCCCCATCCCTGGGAGTGTCCAAGGCCAGGTTGGACAGGCCTTGGAGCAACCTGGGCTAGTGGAAGGTGTCCCTGCCCATGGCAGGGCGTGGAGTGAAATGAGCTTAAAGGTCCCTTCCGAGCCAAACTCTGACTGTATGTTCATGCAATCCTCTGCCTAAAAGTGGAAACATCCCAGGCAGAAGTGGCCTGGCTGCAGAAGCATCCATCACTTGCTCCATCATTGCATGTGTCCATGTTTTGTTTCCTTCCATCAGAGGGGGCAAGGGGGGATATGCCCACCCCGCTGGGAGCTCTTTGCACTCTCTGTGCTGGTGAATGGAGGCTGGAACAGGCTGAGGTGTGGTGGGAAAGCCTGCACAGGCCTCCTGTCCTTCCAGGGGAACGCGGGCTGAAAGAGATGAACAAGTAGGGGGGAAAAAAGGCTGTGGGAAATGTAGATTTATTTAAAACTTTCTTGGCTTTGCTTGCATGTATATGTGCACACACACACCCACACACCACTGCGTACTTCAGCAAGGCTTTCTTGGAGGATTTTAAAATATCAACAGCAACCAAAAAAAACTAGGGATGGAGCAATTCCTGAGTTTCTGAATGGCAGGGGGGCCACGGGGACTGCTTGAGCCACCACTAGCCCGGTGCTCACTCACACCTCCTCCCCAAAGCTTTCCATGCCTGCCTTTGCTCTTCCTCACTCATGGGAGAGGATGGGACGAAACCCACGGTGGCGGGGCAGGGTTAGCAGACCGTGTTGGTGTTTGTGCTGGTGACCACCTTCCAGGTCCCCACACTGCAAACACAGCCGTGCTCCAGCCCGTGGGCCCCTGGGGTGGAGGGGGCCCTGCAAAGGCTGTGCCCTGTGGAGGGCTGTGCTCTGGCAGCCAGGATGACACCCCCAGCTGACACAGGGTGGTAGACTTGGCTCCTCAGCCTTCCTGAAAACAGAGCAGTATCCAGATTTTATTGGGATGGTGGCTGTGGCATTGATGCAGCCTCTGCATCTTAGAGAGTTCGTCTGCTGCTGGAGGGGGTGAGTGGGCTGGAAAGAAGCTTCCAACCCACATGTTGATGTGGATGGAGACACTGACATGAAACAGTCCCATTTCCAGCCCTGCAGGAGCCTCTGTGTGAAGGCTGGATGGGTGACAATGGATTTAGGAGGCCAGAGGGTATTTTCACCTGGGAATGTGGAGGATGAATGGGTGTCCTCCAGTCTGCAAAGAGCTGTGTCCTCCATGGCATGGAGGATGTGGACATCACCTCCAGGAGCAGGGAGGAGCAGAGCCACTGCCTGCCCTCCTGCCACCACCAAGAAACGATCAGCCACAGACTGGATCAGAACTGGGCATGTGAACTCACCCCCCCGTGTGCCATGGCTGTGGCAGCCCTGTTTTCAGTACACCCTCAGGTTCAGACTGAGCCAGAATGTTCAGCTTTGGCCTCTTTCTAACACAGTAAAGCTCCAGGGTTATTATCTTTGTGTGGGGTTTTCAGCTCCCCCTGCAGAGCATCACCAAATTTAATTTTCAGCAAGGCAAAGCTCAGCATCACCAGCTGATTTCTTTATGTGTCACCCCTGGCTTTGCCTGCTGCCTTCTCCTCCCACCAGGGAGAGTGGGGCTGGCACTCTGCATAACATGCAGTGAAAATGAGACTTCTTCTCTCCCTGACCCATTAATTAAAGCCACATATTGAGCTCTTTTCTTGCAATCTGAAGTGATCACATAAATCGGGGTGACAGAGCTAAATGAATATTTGAGAAGATCCTGCAGGATCAGCAGAGAGGAGTCGTGTGAACCTCCAGAAACTGGGGCCACCATTACATACAAGATGCTGGGTTTTCTTCCTTCCTGAGCACAGGGTTCAGCCTGGACATGGAAGAAATCCCAAGGTGCAGCCAACCAGCCATTTCCTGCCTCTGTGACAGAGCCTGGGGATCACTTGTATTCCTGTTTTTCCTCTTTTTCTGTTGGGGATCCGTGAGCATCCTTGTGCAGGTTCTGGGTGTAATCCTCACGTTGTGAGGGGTTGTTTCAGCTGAGTCATGGTGGGAGCAGCAGAAACCAGCTCTGGAGACTGCATGGCTTGTGGTGTGGGATGGTCATGGTGAATTGTGAGATGCCTGTTTCGTGGAGAGATGGCGAGAAAAATCCATCTTCCCACTGGTAAGACACCTGGCCACGCTCACTAAAACCATTTCCCCCAGTTCAGTGTGGATTGCCAGCAGTAAATCCCCACACTCTTTTGCATTCGTGGTCAAACTCCAGAAACAAAGTCATTGAACGTGGTGGAGCTGAGTGAGCATCCATGGGGATGTTTTCAGGCTGTATCCATTCCTAGATACTGTGGACACACCACTGTTTTCTGCTTATCCCTTGCAACTTTAATTGTGGGGCACACCAGGTGGGAGCCTGAGCGGGGGCTGGCTGAATTGAGCTGCTACATAAACTAGGCAGATAAGCAGAGCCATCAACATTTCTCTCCTCGATGTTATCCACTGACTGAATAAGCTAAATTCTCTTGGAGTCAGCTTTAATATCTCCTAAAGGGACAGGGAGGCTCTCAAAGGAGTGGCAGGAGACACAGGATTATCACTGGGAAATATTTAGCTGAGAGGAAACCACCACTCCTGCTGAAATCGGGGGCTGCACCATGAGAGGTTCTGGTGAGCTTTGTGTGGGACAGACGCTCCCCAGGGGAAATCTCCATATCACAGTTGCCCTGCAGTGAGTCGTGCTTGCTGTTTGATTAACATTTGATTTCCTTTTACTGCTTCTTTTTGCACACAAAGCTGAATCCAGAGCTGCTGAAAGCCACGGGCAGAGCGGCTGAGTTCAGTGAAACCCATCTGGGAGCAGGGGGAGGGCACTGGTGTCCAGCACAGAGCCACTCCCTGGCATCAGCAGGACACGGTGTTGGAGAGACACTGACCCCAAACTCCCTCTGTAACAGGAGTGCAGTTCAGCAGCTCCACATGGGTCATCTCCCAGCTATCTGGTCTCAGCCATATGGTTGTGAAATTTGCCACCATTCCCCACCGTACAACATGCCCTATATGATTTTTTTACATCTCTCCCATCAAACCAGCATCTGAATGTCCCTAATATATCTCCATAAAAATCTGCACAGCTGTTCTAGCAAACAGCCTGGAGTGCTGTGGGCTTTTATGAGTATTAACTATGTTAAGCAAAGCAAATCTCACAATTACATTGTCTGTGGGAGCAGCAAACTTCTCCCATCAGTCTCCCTGGGCAAGAAAAAAGGGTGATTAGTGTCCTGTTATCATCACAGTCGTGGTTTAAGATGCTTTTACCAAGAGCACGACGACAGCCCTTGCCCAAAGCAGCTTCTTGTTCCTTGCTGCTATTATCATAAGTAACCTGATGTGCTTGACATGTCATCAAATGTTTCTGAGCAGAGTCTTCCTTTGAATAATAATTTTTAAAAAAACCCATGTTGCTAATCTGTCTCATCCTTTGTGGGGGTTTTTTGGCATAGATTTGGCAGACCCTGGTCTCATCCTGTTCCTCCGAGCAGCCACAGTGGGAAAAGCTCAGGACAGTCCTCAGCAGTGCAGAATTGGGGCTCTGAGCTTTTGAAATGTTGGGAAGGAAAAAGGATAATGATTAGAGAATTTAGATGAGTCTGTTGAGCTCTGCTGCAGAGAAAAGGACGGACTTGGTTTCTTGCTGTGGGCTCTGGTTGAGGCTGATGGGGCTGCACATGGCAAAGCCACGCAGATCCCACGCTGGATGTCATCTCCACCATTAGCTCCTGGCTCTAGAAACCCCAGGGTCTCTGGAAGACGCCCTGGTGGCTTGTGCCGCTTGGCTGGGGCATATTTTCACCTAAATTTCAGCAGTGCATTGTCTCTCAGAGAGCCTCTTTCTTGTGCCTCTGCCATGGGTGCGATGTTTGCTGCATCCCAGCTTGGACAAACAGGACCCACTTCTTCAGTATGAAGGTGGGAGAAGTTTAAGTGGAAAAGAAAAAAAAATAGTAGTGGTAGTGATTGTGCTGGAAAATTGGATTTCAGGCAGTGGGAATTTGAGTTGAATTATCACAAATGGCGTGTGGAAATTTTGCTTTCCATTAGAAATCCGTGTTTCTGTGGAGTGGGGGAGAGGGTGCAAAAAAAGCTTCATCCAGCTCATGGTGCTGTGCAAAAGAAGCCATTTCACTCTGGCAAGGCACAGTGTTGTTTTGAGAGAGTGCTGGGAGAGAAATGGTCCAGAGCAGTGGCAGAGTTGGCCTAAATTACAAGTACTAAGGTCTGACAGCAGAGAGGCTGTCCCAAACGAGCAGCACAACATCCCACGGGAGGGCAGTGTCAGTAGAGCCCCAAGCCTGCTTTTTGCCCGTTTTGCAAAAAGCCAAGGAAAAGGAAAACAACCCCAATTGCTGTGATTTTTCCCCCTCTGAATACAGCTCCTTCCTTAGGTGTGCTCAGGTGATCCTGGCCAGCCCAGGGATGGAGGGTGCTGCCTCAGAAAGGGCTTGGTGGGCCAAACCCCAGTGGTCCTCTCAGCCCTCAGTCCCTAGGATTTATCCAAATAGCTGTAATTTTTCCTCTTTCCCAGCCCCTTTTGGGGGGTGGCAGCAGCCCAAGGATTTTCTCTTAGACACAGGGGTGCTTGCCAGGTCCTTCCAGGCTCATTAGATGCCAGAGATCCGAGGGGCAGATTATTAGTTTTTAAATACTGATTTGCAGAGCTGCGCTGTGTCCTTGGCTGGGGCAGGGATGTGTCTGTGCTGCTGTCCCCAGAATAAGGGACCCCAAAGCCACAGGTGATGCTTTCAGTACTTCCCCCTCATCCATCTCCTCTTTCCATCACAGTGTCTGCTTTCTGCTCCTCCTGATGCTGGGATAGAGACATTAAGGACAGGTGTTTAGTGATTACTCTTTTTCCACATGACCTCCCTGGGGAAGCTCAAGAGGGAGAGGAGACCTGGAGCTGCTGGGTGGAGGAAGGGCAGCTGTGGCTGTGATGGAGCAGCCATGGAATGAACAGACAGATGATCAGGATGCAAGGGAAAATAAGCTTTTCCCCAGCTGGCAGCACCCCATCAGCCAGTTCCAGTATGATCACCTTCAGCTGAGTGACCTCTGCAGCAGTTCAGTGCAGGGATGCAGCCAAAACCCCATGAGGGGGGCATGGGGTCCCCACACCCTGGCTGGGAGGAAAAGTTGGCTCACCTGAGAGTGAGCAAACCTGGTGGTTCCTGTCACTGCCAACCTCCCTCCTGATTCCAGCCATAAGAATGGGTTGGCCCTGCTATAAATCCAGAGAAGGCTGTGTCTGGAGACAGGTGTGGGTGTCCTGAGATGATTAACAGGTAGCCACAGGGCACCAAGAGAGAAAACCATCTTCCTCTTTCCTTGCCACCCTCGTCTCCAGAGGAAGCTTTTTGTTTAAATTATAATGAAAAGGGGTGTTCTTTTGCTCTGGGAGAGCACAGCAGGCTGTAGTGTGGAGGCTGCCCATGCTGGGCATCCCTGACACTGGCAGGCAGTTGGAGCAGCCCATTAGAGAGGGACAGGTGCTTGCTTCATCTTCAAATACAGCTGGATACAATCATTGGCATTTTCCCTGTGTTTGAACCCTGGACATTGAACAGCAGCAGATGAGCTGGCCTGGCCCACACTGGGTGTCAGGACACACCAGCCCCCACCGGGCTCCATGAGGCAGAGAATTAAATCCCTGATGGAGAGCACGGGCACCCCAAAGCTGTGGGAAAGCATGACAACCTCAGTGGGTTGGCAGAGACATAGCACAGCTGGGATTAGAGGCTTTCCAGCAGGGACTGTGTCTTCTGGTGAGACATCAGCCTGGGAAATGGGCAGCTCATGACCAAAACAGGACAGGACTTGTTAACCACATACTGCAAAGGCAAGCACAGATACCATGTGTGCACATGCAGAGTTTGGCTGTTCTGTATTGCTGTGTGTCCTTGGCTGGTAACTCCTGGCTTTGATGCTCTTTGTAGTGTGGAAGGGCTGAGGTTGGAGCGGCCCTTTGGAGCTTGTCCAGCCCAAAGTCCAGCTCAAGCAGACTTACAGCATTGCCACCCCCAGAGTGCTGCTCCTCCACTGCCAGCAGACCTGTGTCACCTGAACTCTGGCTCAACAAGTGGAGCTGAATTTATGGAGCAAAAGCCTGCTTCTTCCTGGCATCCTGATGGATTCACATGCTGGCTAGGCAAAGGAGGAGACAGCACAGAGAGATACGGACCTTCCCAGTGCCACAGCCTGCCTTGCCAGGTTCTGCCCGTGGGGGGAACATCCCATCACCCCAGATTCTGCTGCTGGAGCCATCAGAGGCATCTTTCTCAGGCCCTTCTGTTGTGGCTTCCTGAAGATGGATGTGAAATGTTGCTGTAGAGCTGATCTGCATTTGAAGAGGCCTTTAATGAAGTCAGAAGGCAGTTTAAACACAAATAACACTCAGGGACCCTGAATTGTCTGGTTAAGCCCAACCCTGTCAAACGCATGGCCTGTTGAGCAAAGGGTGCTGAGGAGCATTTTAATAAAGTCAGGGCACTAAATAAATGAAGTGAGTAGTTCTCTGAGACTATTCAACATGTGACCCTGGCTCTGGGGGTTGATTACAGCTCTTCCTGTTTCCAGCATCACAGGGACTCTCTTTTCCCTTTCAAACAGCTTTAATCCTAAAACTTAAGCAACAACTTGCCCATAATTTCATGTCTATACATGCTCTCAGCTTTTCAGTGCACCTCGTGGACTGGAGGCACAGATTAGAACCACTGGCAGCCGAGGGGTGACATTTCAGAGCAGCACTTGAGCCTCAGGACACTTGTCAATTGTCTTTGTGCTTCCCTGGTGCTCCGAATGCTCCTGAATTGATGTCTGTCACCAAGTGATGCAGCAGTGAGAGGGATGAGGAGAGGGTTTGAAGAGGGGCAGCTGGGCAATGGGTATTTGTGGGGCTTTTATGAGGAGGAAAGGGCTTTAAGGTCCCTTCCAACCCCAACTGTTCTGTGACTGGGAATTAAGATTCTTGCTGACTTGCTCAGCGTTGATATGCTGTGTAATAAAGCAAAAAAACCCCTCAAAACAATAATGAGCAGATTAAAGGAATTACCCTTGAGGAAAAAAAAATAGATTTTATCAGAAAGCTTATTTGAGAGGTGAATTGTTTTGCTAATTTCATGCTACAAATCCTTTATGGTTAATGGCCCCAAGCTGGTGGGGGTTCCTGCAGTTACCTGGTGTTTGGAGCACAGCTGCCACGGGGATGAGTTGGGCTGGTCCCTGCTGCTCAGTGCAGGCCAGTGAAGGCTGGGCTGTGTCCTGTCCTCATGGTCTGGTCCATCTCACAGCCAAAATTAAGGAGGCAGATACTAAATTACTGGGCAAGAGTGTGTCAATGGGGCATCCAATGCCATTTGTTCTAGGGGTTGGGTACAGAAACAGAGAAGGAAAGTTTCGAGGCCTCTTTTTTTATCTTTAGTGCCTGAAGGCAGCCCAAAAGCGCGGCAAGTGATGGCTGTGGGGCTCGGGCTCGGCCCTGAGCATCTGGAGCATTGCTGTGGATGTTGGCAGTGCTGTGGCCAGGGCACTGCTCTCCCAGGCGCTGGGGCAGAGCTGTGACACCCAGTCCTGACCCAAAGGAGTACTGACCTCTGTTGCCCCCGTGTTGTTTTGCAGGTCCGAACTGCTTTGCAGGAACCACGATAATTCCGGCCGGCATCGAGGTGAAGGTGGACGACTGCAACATCTGCCACTGCCACAACGGGGACTGGTGGAAGCCGGCGCAGTGCTCCAAGCGGGAGTGCCAGGGCAAGCAGGCTCTGTAGTGGGGACCCCCTGCCAGCCACACAACCCTCTGGGGACGATGAGGAAGGAACGGCCTCGATGCTGCCCCCGCCACTGCGACAGGGTCACCAGCAGCACCTGCGAGGGCTCCACGTGGGCAGAGACCCGCGGGGAAGGGTCTCCCTGTGCCCCCTCCTGCTCTCTCTGGCTTTGCACACTATGTATCTGGTCTCTAGGTATCTCCTCTGCTTTTGTAATTATCAGTGCTTGGGAGGGATGCAGTGGTCAGATTTGGGGAGGGAAAAAAAAGAACAGCCCATGGGAGTTCCTGGACTGGTGATGCCTTCGAACCGACGATCGATTCACCGCTCTCACCTTCCACAGTGTGGATCGTGGGGTTTTTCACATTTATTTATTTAAGGGTTTTTTGCTATTGTGATTTTTTTTTTTTTAAAGCCTCTTCCTAAGCTGGGATCACTGGGACAATACAGCTGTGAGTGAAGCGATGGATGGAGCATTTTTATTGCGTCTGTAAGCAGGAGTGGCACTGAGGACATGAGGGAGACAGAAAGTAAAAGGGGAAGATGGGGTTAAAAACAAAGACCCAACTGGAATGTAACTTGCAGCAGGACCGAGGTAGATGCACAGGTATGGACCAGACAGCCAACACATGAGCTGTATCTGTGTTACACTTTCCCCACTGAGTGGGGACAATAAAGTTGAAGACACCTACATGGTCAGCGTGACCTTGATGGGAGGAGGAGCCCACACTGGCTGTGTGGGCAGGGCAGGGCAGGGCAGCCAGGCAGGAGGGGCTGGAAATGCTCTGAGGAAGCAACATCTTCCCTGGGTGGTCTCTGTGTGAGGCCTGGCTGGGGTGTGGGGGGGGGGATGGACCAGGGTCCCACCTGTTCCTGGTTCCCAGACTGAGGTTGTGCCCATCTGCCTTGTCCCATCCCTTGGCACCAAGGTTGCCCTTGCTGGAGCCAAGGGCAGCATTTCATTGCCTTCAGCAACAGCGGGTCACACTTGTCTGATCCCCACAGAGGGAGGTTGCCAGGAATGTCCCATGGCTGTGGCAGCACTACACTGGCTCAGCTGGCCCGCAGACCCTCTGCTGCAGCACGAGGGAGCTGCCCTGGCCCTCCCTGGGAGCATCCACACTGCTGGGGATAAAGCAAGACGGTGCAAACGGGGATGAGGCTGGGCTGGCCACAGCCATGGGAATCAGCTGCTGGTGAGGGGTGTCTCTCAAAAGCAGCTCTGTGCTGTCTGCCAGGAGGAGAGGTCCCCGTGGTCACCACCAGCAGCCGAGTGTCCCTGTCAGGCTTTTCTTCAGTGGCACCTCCTGCTTTCTCAGGCTGCAGCTTCCAGGCGATGCTGTGAGAGAAAAGCCACCAATGCCATCTCCCTGCTCTGCCTGCCCAGGTGAGTGCAGGAGCCTTTCCCATGACTGCCCACGCTCGGTTCCCTGCTTTATGGTCATGGTGCTTGTTTTGTTCAGCGTTCAGACTTCAGTCCAGCACCTGCTCCCCACAGCATCCTCCACCAGCGGATCAGCACATCAGGCTCGGTTTATACACACTGTTGCCTTTATATTTTTATTTCTTCCCCATTTTGGTGTTTTATGGAGGGCAGGGGTGGGATGAGCACTGGCTTCCTGCAGGCTGAGCATCAGAGGCGCCATTGCTGTGTGAGCTGTTGCCTGTCAATGACTATCTGGTTTCAAAACTTTCAAACAATAGTGTGCCTGAAACTAGTGAGAAAAAAAAAAATCTGTAAAAATGGGGAGAGGGTCCTAGAAACAAAATTTGATGTGTAAAAGACTATATTATTAAAAAATTATTTTGTTAAATATAAAGTGTGTGAACCAGCAAAAAAACCCAAAATTACATACTTGTGGTGTATTTTACTCTGCTGATCATCAGCCCCTCAAGCTCCCCATTCCCCATCTCATCCCTCACTCCAGCCCCCAACTCTTCGTGGTGTTGGTGAGTTGTTGGATTGGGAGGAGTAGGCTTGGAGCCTGGAAATAGTATTGAAAGTCCCATGGACAGGATGGGCTTGCCCAGGGAGCATCTCAGCCCTAACTCAGTAAACCAGCTTTGCTTTGCCAAACTGGGATTCCCATTTGGGGAGCTGCCATGGACCAACATGGCTCCCAGGCTCTTGCTTTAACTTCCATCTGGTTTTGCCTTTTACTGGTGCCATTTTATATTTGATGCCATTTCCTGAACGTGGAAATTTGCTTTCAGTTCACAAACTCCATTTGGTACCTCCAGATGCATCATTATTTACACTGATTAGTAGTTACTCTAATTAATTACAGCTTAATTACTGTAGTTAATGTTTGTACAGTGCTTGGAACAAGTACAACTCTATACGTGTCACATATTATTATTTTCTTCATTATTAATTAAGCACCATCTCCATTCCATGCTGTGCTCCTTCATTATTTCCCAAGGAGTCACTGTAGCACCCTTGTTCCCACCCAGGAGTACTTTTCTCCCAGCTATCACCAAGATGCTGCAGTGCTGGACAAGCCTGGGAAGAGCAGTGGGATTGCTGAGCAACATGGGAATGCCCACGTTTCCCCCTTCACCCTTTCAGGGCAGTGTTTCTCAAACAAATGGAAAATACAAAGCTGAATGCAGGGGGCACCCCAAAGACTATGCACAGGGAGCTGGAGTGTGTGTGTGGGTGACATGAGGGGAAGCCCTGGAGATCCCATCACAGAGATGAGATGCTGGCTGGGACCAGAGAAGGGGTCTGACTCTCCCAAATCCAGTGGTGTCAGACACACAGTCCTGCTGAGGGATCCCACAGCTCTCCCCGTGCACAAAGGCAGGGTGTGGGATCACAGGGAGAAGCGATGGGCACAGATCAGATTTTCTGGGAAAACTTGCAATCTTCATGTAGTGGACAGTGTTTCCACAGCACTGGGGTGCTTGGAGCAGTAACCCCAAGAATCATTGCCACTGGCTCTGCTTCCTCTCAGCCCATCTGAGGCCAGGGTGGATCCAGCACTGAAATCCCATCAAATGCTTTCCAGATACAACACAGATTTTCATCCTCATCCCAATCTCCTTCCTTTCTGCCTTTTTTTTTTTTTTAACATTGTAGTTCATTTCTGCCCTTAATTAATCAGAGCTCTGGGCCAGCCAGACCCATTAACTACTCTTCTCATTTAGACCTTTCAGAGATGCAGTTGCAGATGCAATTTAATTTGTTGACCCGTGATCGATAGCAATTAATACCATCTCTTTAATCTTGTTGAAAGGTTCGTCTTGGGCTTCCAGAGGCTGCCAGCTGAAGGGAAAGGTGCCTGATACATATGTTATTAGACAGGGGAGCACAACCTCCTCTGTGGGCACCGTCCTTCCCATCCACCTGGGCTGATCCTCTTCAAAATACAACAGATATTTGTGGAAGACGGAGAAAACAAGGTAGATGAAAGTGAGGGAAGATGCTGAGAGGTAGAGAAGAGCAGGGGGCTTGGTAGGGCAGAGAGTAGGGGAAGGCAGAGTTGATGAGTTGGAAAAGTGACAGATAAAGAGAACAGGATGAGGGGAGACAGAAATAATACAACTTAGGAGATGTGGCAAGAAAAGGGAGCTAAAAGGACTCAAATTTGAGAAAAAAGCAGGTCAGGGAGAGCTTGAAGGCGACACCTTCAGCAGGAGTAGCAGTGAATTGTGCAGAAGGAACAGACCCAGAGCCAGAACCCCTTGGGGTTCCTTCCACCCAAGCCTCACTCCTTTAATGTGATGCCATTTTTTGCCCCGCCAAGTGCAGCAGCTGTGTACAGCTCCCTCCTCCTCCCAGCAGTGGGAAAACCCAGCCCGAGAGCATCACCTTTCCCTGTCCTCATTAATATGCCATTACTCAAGATTGTTTTATAATTACGGGATAATTTCCTGCACGCCCCAGGGGGGGACTGACTCAGCTCCGGATCACCTGCGGAGCATTAGAAGGGTGATGTCGCTCTCCCCCAGGAGCCTGCAAGACACGCTGAAAACCAAGCTAAGCCTGGGAAAATCCTGGGCTTTGGTTACCCTCCATCCTACCGGCGCTCCTGAGTCAGCAGCATGGAATGGCTTCAGTGGCACACAATGAGCCCAGCCCCCTGGTGACTGTCCCCTGGCTCGGATGGATCCGCTGCAGCAACTCCCATCCAGACACAGCTCTGCTAAAGGGAAAGGCAAGGAGCAGATCCTTGGATCCCAGTACAGCAGGAGCAATAAAGTGTTTCACTTCGGTGGCTGTTAAAGGGAAAGGAGGGCCCATCCATCTTCTTGTAGTGTGGAAGCTCAGCTTGAAAACACAGGGCATAGAACATATGGAAAAGAAGTGCTGTATTTATATATTCAGGATCATGGAATGGTTTGGGTTGGAAGGGACCTTTAAAGGCCCATTTAATATACCATATTGTATTTACTTGTATTTGCAGATATACTTCCTACATTTTCAAAGGGATTTTCTCTTTAGGGAATGTATCTTTTTACCATGACTAACCTCAGTACTTGAAAGAGGTCTGCTCTCAGAGGATGCCAGTTCATGCCCCCACTCAGCCACACTCAGACAAAGGGACAATTATGCACTAGGAAATTGGAAGGAAAGGACAAAAGCAAGAAAGCTCCTTTGGGCTGGCATAGACCTAGATGGTGCCCTACCAGCACTCCTGGTCTCCTCCCTGCCAAGGCCATGGGACACCCTGCAGAGGTGGCCTCACCTTCTGGGTGGCCATTCAGTGTGAGACAGACAAAGCCTCTCCTTTCTGGGAAGTTTGTGTCCTCTGACCACGCTGGCTCCCCTGTGGTCATTATCTCATAGAATCCCAGGATGATTTGGGTTGGAAGGGACCTTAAAGATCACCTCATTCCACCCCCTGCCATGGGCAGGGACACCTTCCACTAGCCCAGGTTGCTCCAAGCCCTGTCCAACCTGGCCTTGGACACTTGCAGGGATGGCCACAGCTTCTCTGGGCTTCATCATCCTCACAGGAAAGAGTTATCTGCATTTAATGAATTCATTATTTTAATTAGTTATTTGCATCCCTGGGACTTGTCACTTGATATTTTCTTCACACTGGGTTTCCCCTGGAAGAAGGCAAGAGGGTGGGTATAGTGTATATATATATTTATATATATGTGTGTGTATATATATATATAGCACCAAGGGACATTATCTGAGAGTTTCAGGGCATCATTCCCAACTCAGCCTTTCTGACCCTTGGCTCACACAGCATCCTTGGTGCTGTTACCTGGGCCTGACCCTTTCAGCACGTTGCCCCATTTCAGTGGCCCAACCACTCAGGGGAAAGGAGTCTTTGCCATGTGACTTTCTGATGCTGGCATCAGACACAGGAGACGGGGATCTGGGGAAAGAAAGGAGAGAGAGAAAGAGCAAGTTTGAGCTATTTAGACTTGTTTCAGAGGGACAAGGCAGGATTTCAATAATAATTAATGCCAACATTAAAGTTCCTCATTTAGACTATAAGGCATCTGGCACTGGAAAGGACACCGTGAAGGTACTTGTGGCCATTAAACACACACTATGTTCCATGTTCTTGTTCTCCTGGTAGTGATAACCCAGGAAAGCTTGAAGAGAAACCACCAGTCCACTCTCCCACCCAGTTATGTATGGGATTATCCTATATCACTTACCCCTGCAGGTATTCCAGCACTGGCTTGGCACTGTATTTGGAGAAACAGACAAATCACACCTAGGGAGTTTGGGAAAAAATCCTATGAATCTGAAAGGCAAAACTCCAAAGAAGCAGGGCTCACCAAGCTTTACACTGTCCTTCCAAATGATGTATGATGAGCATAGAATCATGTAATAGTTTGGGTTGGAAGGAGTTTTTAAAGTCTTTCTAGTCCACTCCTAGGGACAGGGACACCTTCCACCAGCCCAGGTTGCTCCAAGCCCCATCGAGCCTGGTCTTGGACATTTCTAGGGATGGGGCAGCCACAGCTTCTCTGGGCACCCTGTGCCAGGGCCTGCCCACCCTGCCCACCAAGTACTTGGTTAATAAACATCATTTTGGTTTAGCAGACAGGGACCAGTGGTGTTTGCTCTTTTCATCAGTTACCTGGCTTGGTGGATGCACCCTCTGCCTTGCTCAAGCAGTTTTCTGCACTTCCCAGGGCTCACTCTGTTCCTACAATTTGGCTGTAGTTGCCATTTGTCTTTTTTTTTTTTTTTTTTCCAAAGGACAAAAGCTTTGGGAAAGGGAAGAGATAAAAATGTGAGGAACTTGCTCTCCTGCAAATAATCCACTCCCATACACGCTGAAATGCTCGTTTTGCAGTCCATTAAGCTCAAGTTAATGCAGGTAGAGCATGTCTGGCATCGAGAGGATGGTAAAGGTTTCAGGCTTTAATTTTACTCAGATGGAAAATCCTACACGTTCCTGGCTGGTGTCGGCACTTGTGCAGCAAAGACAACAGGCCCCACAGGAAGCATGAGGCCAAGGTTAAAGCACTTCTAAGTCAAGATGTGATGAGACCCAAAGAAGCAATTTCCCATTGTATTGCGGATCTTCTGGCACTTTACTGGCATGAATAGAAACTGCCAGCGAAAGGGGTGCGTGGGGACCCATTGGAGCTGCAGATGGCTTTAAATTTCCCCTAACTTTCCCTGGATTCAAGGTTATCCTCTTGGCTTGCCGCAGGCCTGCGCACTTGGGCTAATTGCATTTCCAAACAAACAGTAGCAGTGCCCCTCCTGGCCCTGCCAGCGTGAAGGGAAAGCAAATGGAGATGTGCCTGGATAATAGAGCCTGTTTGTTATCGTGCTGTGAAGCTCCATGGAATATTTTAGCCCTTAAAACATCCTAAATCCCACTGGTTTTGTCAGCAGCATGGGAAACAATAAATGGGAGGAGGAGCAGGAGCCTTGGGCAAGGGAGCAGGGGAACGTAGGGAAAGACAACCCTTAAACTTTCCCTGATGGTGAGTCTCCCTGTGGTGACCTCCCTGAGGTGATGGGGTTTCCCTGACCCAAGAGTGCCAAGCTCCTCCTGGGTGCCTCGGAGAAGATCCAAGGCTGGTCTCCAGCTAGAGCCTGGGACTGACACACCATTTGCAGTCCCCCTTCTCACCAAAACACTGGCAACCTGGGCTCCATCCTCCTGGATTTGAAAAAGTGGATCACAAACCAAAGTCATCGTTTCCTAGGCCAAAGTCCCCCAGTGTTTGTGTGCTACCAGTGGCTGTGATGCCTTGTAGCAAAAATACAGGAATTTTCTTCTGTGACACCATGTCAGGAGCAGAAATAAGAAGCTGCTGAGTGAGAGACAAGATGCTGAGGGGTAGGTCAATGTAGAAGTAGAAATTTATGTGGCTGCACGCCTGAATTCCTGACCAGGGAGGCACACACAGATCCTTTGAAGGAGTTACCCCAGCCAGGCTTGGCCTGCTGCCCCTCTAACCCTGAGCAGGGTGGGCAGGACGTTCTGAGAAACCCACGTGCACCACAGACTTGTTCTGTCATTTTGTCAGATACACTCTGCAATCAGCATTATGCGGCCACGGGCATTTGGCCTTAGTTTTTGAGACTAAAGACACCATTTTGAGAATTAAAACACCTGTAGGAACTAACACATAGCAAAGATTTTGTTACCTCTGTGTGCAGGGGCCACCAGTGGGCAATGGGGCCAGAGCCTTGTCCAAGGGAAGCCTTGAGGTGTCACAGCCTTTCTGTTACCCTTGAAGAGAAAAGAGAAACCAAGCAGGTTAGAAAATATGAAAATAAGGAAACATGAAAACAACAGAGCCACATTCCCTTCTAACAAACACAAATTTGTTGAACCTGCTCCTGGAGAGGATGCAGGGGTAAAACTGGGCCTCATGAGAGAATCTTTTATCCAGCACCAGCAACACCAGAAGCCTCTCCCCATTCCCAGTGGATCCTAAAAGCTCCATTCCCCATGGGAAAATATTCCCATGGGTATGTGCAAGAGGCCCCTCCATCTACTTTTCTCACATCTATTTGGTGATAAATGTATGTTAATCTGCACCAATTCTTTGACCCTGGAAACCTGTGCCTTTCATTGGTAAAAGTGAACTTGGTCCTTTTCCAGACCTTATGCAAATGCACCAGGTAATACTGACAATGACACTGGCTGGAAATGCAGTATCAGATGGACAGATCACACCAAAACCTGGCCCAATTTAGTGATATTAAATTAGTGCACAGCCTCAAATTCCTGAAGAGGGGCAGCTGGTATAAAAGTCATGCAACTATCAATGCAATGTCTTATGAGTTTTATTCTTACTATTGTTAACCAACAGATGTTTCATTCCTGCCCTGCTGTGGAAGTGCTGCACAATACAGGGCGAGGCCTTGCTTACCTGCAAAACAAGGGCTTTATTACCTGCTCTGAAATAGATCATTCACAATGGCAACAAGTGGTACTAATAAAGTTGGGGGCCAGCACATCTCAGGGAGCTGTGTTTCATAGCACTGCGAGGGAGAGCTAACGTTGGGAAGGAAAATGAAATGTTAACCAAAAAGCCATTTCCAAGAGAAATAGTCCCACTGTACAACATCAAACTAATAAAAGTTACATACAGTCACGTAACAGAAGGAAGTTCTTTCTTCTCCTGGTCACAAATCATTTTAGCCCCATTTCCTTGTGTTCTCAGGCTCAGAATACAACTGCAGGCTTCTATCAGACTTGTTGGTGAATTTATGCAGCTCTTTAACTGCTCACCTACTCCTCATCTCGGCCCTTTTCATTAGTGAATCACGGAAGCATTAATTAACTTTTAAGAGGCAGAAAGCAGGTTTGTTTTTACTTCTATGGATCACTTAATCAAAGGTGGGCCTGAGTTGTTCAGATATAAGTGGAAATCCAGAAATGGAGAACAGCCATATTTCCACGTTGTGCTTTACATACTCAGAAGGAAACATTTTAATGTAAAATTTTAAAGGAAAAGAAGGGACCTAAAGAAGCATCAGTTTCCAGAAGAGGCCCAGCCTTCACCAACTCTCCTTCAGATGGTTTACAAGTTAATTTTTTGTGGAAAAATAAAACCTACTGCAGTGACTGAAGAGGAACAGAGCTCTTTTGGAAACTTGACTAGAGATATCAGGTGATTGGCAGTCCTGGCAGAAAATGGAAAGGGAAGTCTGGAGATGAGGCTGGTCTTTGGCCTCAGTGATTGAGGAGTCAGAGCTCTGGGCTGGACTTTTGCACAGTTTTGGACTGCGGGGAATCACAGAGTGGTTTGGGTTAGAAGAGACCTTAAAGACCATCCAGTTCCACTCCCTGCCATGGGCAAGGGACACCTTCCACTAGCCCAGGTTGCTCCAAGCTCCATCCAACCTGGCTTTGAACACTTCCAGAGATGGGGCAGCCACAGCTTCTCAAGACAACCTGTGCCTCACCAGGGGAGTTTCTTTCTAACAGGTAATCTAAACCTGCCCTCTGTTAGTCTGAAACCATTGCCCTTGTCCTATCACCTCATGCCACTGAATGGCTTGTGCAGAAGTAAGTTGAATGTTCAGAGTGAACGGATAATTTTATGGGTTCATATAAAAACTCCATTCATTGTCATTGAAACAAGAAGCACTGTGGGCTCAGCACTTCTGAAAAGTCAAATTTGTGGTGTTTTCAAGACTGACATTCTGATTGGAGATGGAGGAAACCAAAGTGCCCCAAGTACTTTGATGTGAATGACTCAAGGGCTCTGGCACAGGCAGGGGCTGGAGCCTGGGTGTTTTGGGATCCTGACCCCAATGCCAGACACCAGGACAAGAGAAGATGCAAAATCATAATACCATTTAGGTTGGAAAAGACCTCTGAGTCTTTTCTTAAACACCTCCAGGGATGGGGACAGATAAGACTGAAATCAATGAAGAACTTCTTCAAAGCAGAACAGACCTCTGTCTCCTCGTCAGACAAACCCTTTGATGGACCCTCCCAAGGCACAAATCACTGTGTGTGTGCCATCTCTCTCAATGAAATGTTACTACAATAACAGATCTCAAGAGTCCCCTGAAGGCACGCTGCTCGATATTTATAATCACTTAATAAACACATGAGAAATGGCACAGTACAGCCCTACATAATCTATGTGCAATGATCCTTGGTGACAAAGTGTAAGTGACCAAATCCCTTTCCAGGTCTAATGATATTTTGCTCTAGTAAGCCAGTGATATATCTCATATGGCAAAAATAAAGCACTCATGCATAAAATTAATACAGTAAGCTCTGAAGTCATAAAGCTTTCAGTCTGTGATATATTAGATGGGAAAATGACCAACCTGTAATTCAAGTTCTTCCAGTACCTTATTCCCGACAGGTTGTAGGGTCACCTGGGCATTGCATGACCAATCCAGGCTGTTCAGAAGTGAATGAATTCTGAACCAACCAGTTTGGGGGTCCATTAGGGTCTCGGGTGTGAAAAGCCCTGCGAGGACACAGGCAGCAGCTTCTCCTCATAGAGGTCAAATGTTTCTGTTCTCTCCAAACCTGCACAAGAAAACTTACAGCAAATTGCTGTCATCCATTTTCTTCCCCTTATTCCTTCCAGAAGGGCTCATGATGCAACCAAAGGCATTTGGTCCAAGTGTACTTACTGAGCTACCTGGGGCCACTTTCTAGGCAAGCTTCCCTGCTATCTAGTAGCAGAAATACAATGCCCATGTAGGCCTCCAATAAATTAGGAACAGTTTGCTAGAGTCCTCAAAAAGCACAATGGCAACGTGCTCAAGCAACCTGTGCCACGCATTGCTCCCAGAAACACCACCTTATTCTTCCAATCCTGTGAGTCTCCACATCTCACACAGGGCAGCCACCCCAGCACGGTGGCAGCCTGGCTGTCTCTGAAGGGCTGGCCCATGGTTCTGGTCTTGTGTGCTGTGGCAGCCTCACTCACCACACACTGCACAGCCCCCCTGGAGCTGCTGCAGTGCCCTGGTGTTCTGAGGAACCAGAGAGTGAGAGCAGGGGCAGTGACTCAACCAGCAGTGCCACGTCTGCAGCTGAGTGAGGACTCTGAAAGTGCATTGCCACTGTAAAACCTGCTCCACGCAGCACCTTGCTGGGGCCCAGCTGAGAGCAGGACATAGAGGTGCAAACACAAAACCCCTTCATGAAGGTGTCACAGAATCACCACAAAATGGTTTGGGTTAAAAGGGACCTTAAAGACCATCTCATTCCACCCCACTGCCATGGGCAGGGACACCTTCCACTGTCCCAGGTTACTCCAATCCTCATCTAACCTGGCCTTGAACACTTCCAGGGATGGGGCAGACACAGCTTCTCTGGACAACATAATTACACTCAGTATGTCCAATATTGACACTGCCTCTCTGCAGGTGTGCTGCATACCTGTTCACTGCTGATTGCAGTAACTCAGGGATCAGAACTCCAACCCACTGACA
>JAWWMO010000002.1:3583315-3624764 GCA_035047845.1 Dendrocincla fuliginosa
GAGGGTGGGCAGGCCCTGGCACAGGGTGCCCAGAGAAGCTGTGGCTGCCCCTGGATCCCTGGAAGTGTCTAAGGCCAGGTTGGACGGGGCTTGAAGCACCCTGGGCTAGTGGAAGGTGTCCCTGCCCATGGCAGGGGGTGGAATGAGATGGTCTTTGAGGTCCCTTCCAACCCAAAGCATTCCACGTTTCCATGAAATGCCCCAGTCATCAGTGCACATGAAGTACATGCAGGTTAGCAAGAGAATACTAACATAAATTCATGTTGCAGCTAGGGTTCTAAATTAACCTTTAACAGATTGTCTTTGATTAACACATCCACTCCCTGCTTCAGGCTATGCCAGGCTACTGTGGCTATCAGTGCCACAAGTCTCTCACGCTGCTTGAAATACCTCTGTATTTTGATCCTGCCTCCTACTTCCTTCCTTTAAGGGACCCTTGGGTTTGGACTAGAAGAGAAGGAAATGATCTCTACATGCCCTTTACCACATGCCTCGTGATTTTATAACCTTGCTTTCAGGAGCCAAAATCCATCCAATGGATTAAGGGACTTGATTTGTCCTTACTATAAGCCATTTTTAGACATGGTTTATGGAGAGCTATCCCTCTGCTTTCAACAATTAGCAAGAGCAAATGAAGCAGGGTCTGTGTCCCTGACCTCTAACTTTCATGTACTTACACATTGCTTCAGTGGTGTTTGGCACCTGCTGTAGTTCTGGCATCAAATCTACTGTGAAGCTCTTCAAGTCTACATCTACATAAGCTGATCACACTCTGAATCCCTGCGCAGACCTGAAGGAGATGGGCCAGAGTTAATCTTGGGTCAGGATCTCCCCTCCATATGATATGGAGGGATTCTTAATGTGATTTGATAGAAGCTCTGTTTGACAACATAACTCAATTCCAAGGAACATGGAAGAGGTTCATAGCATGGCTTTTTTTAAAAAAAAAAATCATTAATGGCAATTTTCTAACGGAGTTTCTTTTCATCTGCCAAGGAAAAATGGCTCTTAAAATCTGTAAATGTGATGCCTCTACTCTGGGACGCAGAATAGGATTACTGATGGGCCAAATTTCTTCCTGGTCCAGAGCAGAAAAGCTCCATTCTTTAGCATTTTGCAGAGATTCACTGCTGCTTTTGCAGAGAATACTGCATGAGATATATTGATGTGCTATGAAATGCCAAGTTAAAACGTGCTACAATTGTTAAATTACCAAATTCACACATATCGACTCGGCCGCTCATTCGCTGCCAGTTTATCTGCACAAAAACCCAACCCACACCTATCCCATGGGCTGCTCCATTTACTAATAAGCCCTGCATGCAGTGAAGAGCAATGACTCAGCCCAGTATAAGGCATAGATCAAGATACTCCAGCTGCTCAAGGTCAAAGCTGTACGTGCCCCACCTGGAGTGTACCAAGAGTTCTACAGAGCCCACTGAGAACTCGCACATGATCTCCAGTGACAGTGGTCACAGAACACAGGTCTCTTCATCAGCAAAAGCAGCTCTTGGGTGTGGTATATCATCTTCACAGCTGTACCAGGTTCACAGGAAAGTATTTTCATTTCCCTGTTGAGGTATGTATGGGACATGTACTCATTCTGCAGCCAAGCTCATGCAATAAGATACCCCAAACTTACTGCACACAAAAGGTTTCATTATTAGGAGCAATATAAAAGCAAACACAAAGAACTTTGAGTTATTCCACAACTATCATCCTTATTGTGTATTATTACAAGACACCACTTTTCAATTATGAATTCACAAAAGACACAAGACATTATGTAAGAGCACAGAGTGAGTTCTAACAATAACTTATCAGCAATTTTGAGAAATAGTGTAACAAATATCAAAGAATCAAATATTGCTCTAGCATAGCCAGCTGCTTAGGTACAACTGTGCAAACACATGATTCTTTTGTGATCATTCAATTTTCTTCCTCAAAGTAACCATGAGAGCAACCATCCACACGTGCAGAAATGTTTATTATAATAATTCAATAAGGATCCTGATGCTTAAAAACCTTAGGAAAATAGAATCAAATTCAAGTTACACATTTACAGCACAAACAAGTTCAGAAGTAAATAAAGCATTTGCCTTTCTACAAATAAGGAAATTTTAGACCAAGATTTTTAAATCCAGTGTTCTCAAAACTGTCTGCTTCCAGATGAATTCAGGCCATTAGTTCAACTCTGATTTCTGCATGACTTATCCCATACCAAGAATTTCCAGCAAAATTCAGTTTTAAGAAGTTACAATAAACATCACATGTCACCTGACAAAAGAGATGTCTACATAATTTCAAATGCATAGAGTCTCTTTTTAAATAATACAAATTCTAGCCTGGGAAATCTTGATACATACAGTAGATTCTTGTCAATGGGTATTAAACACAACATAAATGGGGTCTATCACCTACAAATCAAGAAAGCAAAAGGTTTAATTTTGCAAAATATTAGTTACAAAATGTCAGTGATTACTCCTTAAGCACTTATTAAGTTAAATGCAAAAATAAAGCACATGAAATAACCCAAGGCACATTTTTCAATTATCTCCTCCACTGTATATTCATTTATTCCAGCATATCAGCAATCTCAGTAACTCACTTCAATGCTCAAAGCTCTCCTGGATCCAAAACACAAGTCACAGCTTCAGCCCAGCATTTACCAGAGCATTCTAGCTGCTCAAGATCCCCCACCTTTGGAAGCCTTGCTCATGAGCATTCATTTTACAGGCAGGAGCTGAAATGACATCACACAGTCTATGAGCCAGCTGGAGGGGGCCATCCACACCTTGCCCTGCCGGATCTTCTCCGGCCTGAATGTCGAGGCCACGTCATAGATGACATATTGGGTGCAGAACCTCTGGTCAGAGGTGGGCTCTGCGTGGTACGACACCGTGTTGACTGTCTGTGTCACGTCACTGTCTGGCTTTGGCTGCCTGACCAGAACTTGTCCTCCTGCTGCTCTGACCAGCTCCGTGAGATCACTCTTCTGGTGATGTTTGAAAGAGCCCAGAAAATAGAAGTAGCATCCATCAAACAACTTAGGCAGCTAAGTGGAAGGAAAAAAAAAGAAATATAAATACAGGACTTTGCAACTGAGCAGACAGGAAAAAGGTGGAAAGGAAAAATCAGAGCATTAAAAAACAATGCAATTTAAAATAACCAACACTGGAAACTAGAACAGTAACTTAACACACAAGTTTGCTTATGTGGAGAATTTTTGCTTCGTTTTACTTTCCAGCACAACAGGGTCTGAACTATGAGTTAGGAACATTTACAGCTACTGTTACAAAGCAGTTAATGAATACTCCAGTGTAATCCAGCAGGTAACCAGAAATTAACCCCATTAAATATAAAAGTGGCCCTAAATGGAAACAAAGAGCAATAAAAATTTTTCTTTCAACTTTCAGAACTAGGTTCTAAAGCTGAGCAGAGAAGGCCAAAGCAGCATCACTCCCCATCCCATCAGCTTCTTCTACGAGTGCAATACAATGTTCCCCTGACAAGGTTAGAGCAACTCAGAAACAGAGAAACACAGCAGGGAAAACTGACAGCTTTATGGGTGTTCACAGTTCTTTGGATGACCTTGGACTTAATCAAATTTCTGTACAAGATCACATTAAAATTTTACATCTCCTGCACTTTCGTGTGTGGCAAAGGGCAGAACTGCACGATGCAAAGGTCATTAATATGGGCTGTCTGGAGCAATAAAACCCACCAGCTGGTCTCTGTTGAGCCGCCCTCTTTGGGGGCCACCTTGGATTTCATACTTCTCTTCTTGTTCTCGAGCTGAGCTGTGCAGACAGGCTTGTACCCCTGCAAAAAAAATGCAATAACGAAGGCAAAAATTAAGAGAGGCCTGCACATTAATTTAGGGACTAAGGAGTCATGCTAACATAAATAATCACCCACAATGCAACACATTCCATCCACAAAAGCATCAAAGCTCATGTGCTTTAGCAATTCGCTTTTAAACTCAGAAAAAATGTATTCCAGTGGCTGAAGATGCAAGTGAGATGGAGAGAAGTAATATCACACTAACATCAGTGCTATAAACACCAGGAATTATTAGCTCTTCCTCTTACCCACTAAAGGTCAACCACTTAATGTCAAACGTCAAATTGCTGATCATTTGGAAGCTTGAAGGCGGCGTGTGGAACCCACGCTGCAGTTATGGAATGGAAGCAATTGTCTGATAAAGAGCAATTACAAAGCCAGCACAAAGCTGCCTCTGAACAGCCACGGCCTCAAATAACAAATCAGATGGGATTTCAAGGTCTCCAAGATCAGCATGAACCAAAGATTTATGCTGGGATTTAACAGTAGCATTCACTCCTGTTACCACTGCTGCATAATGAGATTGTCTTTTAGAGTCAACATGTTTTTACCTTGTTTTAAGGCCAGTTATTTTTTCCAATAATGGGCTGATGCTAATGGATCTGTAACGTCCCTCAAGCGTACTACCTGACCTCCCTGTGGAGATGGGAATTGCTGTGGTCACCCACTCAAGGATGGAATGGTTTGCCGGAATGTACACTGAAATCATTAATAAAAATTACCCAAGAAAAAGTTTGCAAAGCTGATTTTGGAAATTGTTCCACGAGGATTTACAATGTGGACAAGGCTGTAACTTTTACAGCACCTCACTCCTTGCACAGCGTTTCTAATTCAGGCAACTCATTTGCACTGGGTAAATATGAAACCCCCAGTCTGAACAAAATCAGAAGTGAAATATGAGGGACTGATCCTGAAAAGGAAGAAAGCCCAAGGGTATGAGAGAAGTCTCACTGGCAGGGGCACTTGGATGCCATGGCAGTAAGAGGCCAATAGACAGGAGTATCTAATCCAGAGAGATCTTGAGATAAAGCTCTTGGTAATATGCTGCCAGTTCATACCAACCCACAAAATGCAGTGGGAATTCACATTTTAGCAGAAGTCCCCAATGTACTTACATCAAAAAAGTGAAACCCCTACAGAAAACCACAACTGGCTGAATACTACACCAAACACCTCCCTCCATGTGCAAGTATCACATTGATTATCTGCAGCTGTTCATTCCTTCAAGGAAAATGAACATGAACTAGAAGGGCAAACCTAGTCATGTATTTTCCAGGAAAGGCAACTTACATATTCATTATTGATAACAGCAATGAATACTGATAACTTAATTTCAAGTACTCGTAACTCAAAAATAAATCTAAAAGCCATTTCACATGTTATTTATTTATTTTAAATCACCACAATTCAACAAGACTTCCTGTGTCAATGTGCCTCTAACTTACACTGTTATTCTTTCCTTCCAAGAAAATACAGATATTAATGGGTGCCACTTACAATAAAGGAAAAACAGTCCCATCTAGTCTTAAGACCAGAACTGCCCATTCATTAAGAGCATGTTTTATTTCAATCTGCCATCAAAAGCTTGATTTCAAGGACTTTCACTACAGAGATGAGGATTTTATACAGTAAGTACATCACAAATTGAGCATCCAGTGCCAGCATCAGTAAATGAAGTAAATGTGATACAAAAGTAATAGAAGACTGAATGAATACAAAAGACTACAATGTCTTTTTGTACTCCTACTTGTCTGAAAAAAAACAGTCAGGGAAGTGACTAGTCTTAGTGGAATGTCTATGTTAGAGAATGCAAATTCAGTGATGTCTGTTTTGCACATATATGTCAGTCCATCTCACACTGCCAGGTCCTCCAAGGAATCTGAATCCTCAAAGTTCCTTGTCACATGTAATGACAATCCTCCAAGAGAGCACAAAAGACTCATCTACCTCTGTCCTGTTTTCACTACAAGAACCACAAGACACTCACTTGTTCCTTTCCCATACTGGAAACATGAACAGCCCATTCATAGCCAGTGTCAGCATTCTCATGAGTTATAACTTTCCTTTACCAGCTAGAGAGAGGTCAGATCTGTGTCTTACAGATTTGTGCCACAAAAGCTATGTATTCCAGATAGGATAAAAAGCCATGAATACAGGTTTTTCAATGCCCAGGTGTTTTCCTACCATAAGTATATTAAGAGGCAACACTATCAGGCCTACACACACACACCTTTGTGAAGCCACTGACTCAGGATGGATTTTTGGTGATGGAAAAGTAGCATATTTTAAATGACTGAACATATTTTTCATGCAAGAAGCAGAACTTGCTCTGACACAGGGGTCATGCCATATTTGATAGGAAGGAATTGTTGCCTTTTGGAACTGTTGTGATCAGAGGCATTTCAAGCTGTCTCCTCCAACACTTTGTCCACACACAGGTGAGGAAAGAGTAAAGAAAGTCTCTGGAATCCTCAAGCTCAGAAGAGCTGGTGTTTTAGGCTTCAATATCCTTGGCAGCAATGTTACCATCAACAGCACAACCCATCTGAGCTAGGAAAATCCCTCGGAAGGAGACAAGCCAGCATGGACACCAACAGGAGAGGAGAGCCTTAGGCACAAGGAAATGAGGTCAATGTCAGGTTGTGTCACCAGAACCACCTTGTGTCACCTGTAGCTCAGAAACTGATGCAGTGCCAACCAAGGTGTGAGGAAGGTGCTCACAACAGTCAAGGAATATCTATCCATGGGGGGAGGCTTCCTAACCAGGAGAAGGGAAGCAAAATAATTTCAGTGACAGAGACTGGTATGTCCTTTAAAAGCAAATATTGTTCAGACTTATTTCTTCCCAAGTTGCTTGTTTCTCTTCAGTGACTCCTGCATATCACAGATTTTGTATTAAAGGATTCAAATATCAAGCCAAAATAAAAAAACAAAAGAACCCAACCAACCAAAAAACGAACAACAAAAAAAAGGGAAATGCAGCCGTGTTCTCATATTTGAGATGAAATGACACAGGGCTCAAGCTGTGTTTTTATCTAATTCATTATGCATTTGTCTAAACACAAGGTTATTTTCCTGTTCTTTTCCCCCCTCTCCACACAAAACTTGCCATGTCACTTGCTTCTAGATCACTAATTCGTGTTACCATTTTCAGCTGCAGTGACTCCAACTGGATGCCACAGCCCAAGTGAGGTTCTCCAAGAGGGCATCATCAGCTTTGGTTGTGTTACAGTGGTTGTTTGGAAACACCAGGAATGCAGCAGCTTTATCTTTCTTCCAAGACATGGCACAACCACCACAAGGTGATCTTGTGCTGAAAACAATAATATCTCAATTTCACACTTAAGAGTAGGGATACAAACAGGATGGCTGCAGGCCATCCCAACATTTATTTTCTTTTTACAGCTAGGGATTTTATTTTCTGTGAAAACTGAGTGCATTCAGTATAGCCCAGGTCCCTGAGTAGGCATCGTTAATTTTAAAGCTGCTAACGTGTATAAGTGGCTGGATAACATGACAGTTCCCTTTTAATAGTCTCTTCATCCAACTGAGTGTCATCCTGATTAAGGGGACATATAAAAGGAAATAAAACTCCATGCTTTGCTCACAGGTATATCATTCTGCTACCTTTAGAGGGGCATTTCCAGAAGCTCTTTGACCTTACAGCATCCCCTGACTTCAAACAGGAGCCATTTTAAATCGATTCTGAAAACTCATGAAATGAGGCTCTCCTTTGTTCAGAACTGTATTAGAAAGCCACCAGTGAGAGAACTTAATGCCAAGACCCTGGTCAAATGAATGGACTGAGAAGAAGAATTGCTGACATCCTAATTAAAAAGTGATCAGGGCATCATCAAGACTATGCCACCTCCCTTCTGAAACTGAGATGGAAATTAAAATACTTATGCAAAAAAAGAGTATTCAGAACAGGACTGAATTTTGGAAGAACGAGAACAGCCTTAAAGAAGGTCTCTGAAAATGGAGGGGAGCACAAACTTACTTTTGAGAACACACCTATAATTTTAGGCAGGAGTAGAAAACAGGGTTATGTTGTTTTCCTCTACAAATTTACAGTCTGTGCATTCTTTACTGGCAAGCCCGACTAAAAATCTGGTCTGTTCTGTTACAAAATAGAATAAGACCATCCAACTTGCCCAGGGTCTCAGCCAATTCTGATTTATGCCTTGATACTTGCCAGTAAGAGCTGTGGCCCTTCTAAGATTGAGGTTGATCATGTTTATTCATTTCCCACGTGAGAAGAGGGTGATTATTGCAACTCCTGTTAATGGCCCAGTAGTTGGAACAATCACCCGCAAAAAGGCAAGACTTGTACCAAGGCAAGTGGCATTTCCAACGTGGAGCTGAGCTGTTTGCAGTGCCAAGTTCCAGTGTGCAAGCACTCAAGGATAAACCCTGCCTGACACAAGGCCACACGTGCATAAGGGTCATGCAGAGTTCTTCCCTAGAAATACAGAACACCGCAAGTTTAAAAGCCTCTTAAATAGCTGATTTCACACTTGCAATTTTTAGACATAAACAAAGTCATTTGCACCAAATTCCAGCAAAACCTAAGCCTGCATTAAAGCCCCCAGAAAACAGTGCAGGGAAAGCCTGTAGCTTAATCCATCCCGTTTAGCTTGATGCCACCACATTTGGCAAGGACAGCACTGCTCATTTTTTTCCCCTCATTAGCAAGATCAGTAAAGCATCACTACTTACACTGATCCTTATTACCTCACTGAGCAGCTGCCCCTACCTTCTCACCTCTGAGTATCTAAGGAGCAAGCAGGTTAACAGGGTGGCCACTCTAATGGTATCACTAATTGACCTTTGATATAACTATAGCTACTAGTACTGGAAATAAAAGAAATCATTATTTGCAAAATTTAAAATCAGAGCCCTGTAATCGGTATTCATGTAAGTCTTATTGGTTTATAACAAAACTAAATGCATCAGCAAAAACAATTTAAAGAGAATGAAGCACAAAAAAAACCTGGTTGCCAAGAACAAGTTGTAATCACCCACAGATACCCAGGGGTAGCTCTCAGTAACTCAATTAGCCTTAGTGGAGTTTTGTTGGATTTGCATTAATAAGGCAAAGAGCAGAGGTTAGTCCCAAAAATCTCTTAGAATGACTAAAAGTAATTTAGAAATACATGATAGCAACAAAGCAGACAAAATACTACACATCCAGGATCTAGGAGAGACTGCAACTGAAACACCCTTATCTCAGTCTGCACTGGCTTTTAAAACCTACATGCAGATTGAGTAAAACTTGATGGGATTTCTTTCCTAGAAAAGGAAGAAATCTGCACTGAGAGAAAGCCTTAGGGGAATTTGGAATGGCTAGCTTCAATTTGCTTTCATAAACATCATTACTGGCCTCTGCTACAGCACAGAAAAGCATGTTTATATTGTCTCTTACATGCCTGCAAAGTAACTTTAGACTCACAGATGTCATGGAGTGAGGTACAGACCTCAGTGGTGAAACAAGAGCAGTCTGTTTTCTCATCACATGGAAATGACACAAGATGCTGCACAGACTGAAGAGAATCTGTTTAAGCGTAGTAGTTAACAAGTTAATCCAGATGATATTTATTAAAAATGATGGAGCAGATGCCTAGGAAGTCCTGAAACATCAATTCCCAGAAGCTAGGCCCATGTGATATGAAAAACATTCCTCCACTTGAAGCCCAAAGCGTCCTATGCTCTTTGGAAAAAACACTCTTTACCACAGCTGTCTTCTGGACTGATCAAAGTGACTGGAGGCAGCCATTCCTAAGGTGAGCTTCAATTCCACTGGGAGTGCTCATTCTCTGGATCTCATCCCAGGTTAAATGAATGAGGTAGTGCTTTCCATCCTCTCCCTTACATTGTGCTTCCTAAATGCAATGTTTTCTTCAAAACAAAAGTGAACTAGAAGAAAAAAACTGTCTAAATATGAAAAACTGAGTACCTGGATGACACAGAACAGAAGGAGCAGTGGCTTCCTTCTCCTCCAGACGTTGTTTCAAACCAGCCCACTTCCAAACTCTGCAGACAAAGGCAGACACCACATTTAAGAGGTTCTCACCCCTGTTTACTTTTCTGCAAAGCCCAGCAGCTTCTCAGTTCAGATTTGTGATGACTTTAAAGCACAACTTCTTCCCTGCTCCTTTCCAGAAGGTGCAGCCACTGTGGGAGTGCAGAAGTTCAGGCCCTGCTGGTGTAGAACTTCGCTCTCAGCTGCATGCCCAGTACAGCTAGAACCTGATCTGCCCTTCAGAGAGTTCTACTGCCTCTCAGAGCCAAGAGCCCCTTTGTAGGAGGCAGCTGAAGTCTCTGAGTGCAAAACAGGCATGAAACTCCAGTGATCAAAAGTTTTGAGCTGTTTTAAGGAGGGAGGGCTTTCTGTTATCTAACAGATGTTTATGCGTGGAAGGGAGACAGTCCAGCCTGGGGAGGAGTCTGCTCAGACAGCTTTGCACTTCTCTGGTCTAATAGCCTAAACAAGGACAGGCATATTGCCCCAAGAAATTCAGAAAGATCTTTTCACCTTGAAATGTCAGTCATGCAGTCTTCCAGCCCTTCCAGTCAACTCCCTGTTGTTCTGACTCCTTACAGGAAAAGTAGGTTTTTTTGCATTCTTATAATGATCAGAGCTGAATCATTGCTGCTGCTCCAGGTAAGCAAAGCAGAGGAAGGAATGAGCAATCAGATGCTTAGAATTCTGCCAGACACTTGGCTGCAAAGACTGACACGAGCTTTCTTCAATGCATATTGTTACAGAGATCATTTTTCATTCCCTGCTTTAACAGATGACAATAAGTTTAGGGAAAAAACAAGCTGAAAAGCTATTAAAGACTTCTGCTGGTTTTAATTACACTCTTCTGTGTTCTCCATAAAGCACAGAGGAAATACAGTGATTCCTGAATCTTTGTCTCAGCCTACTTGCAGAAGGATAATGATATGCCACTTCGTGCCCTATTACCATCCCAGAAATAATGAAGGCAATAAAATAATGAAACCAGTGAAAGATATGGCCAAGGGCAAGGAGCACAGTGACAACACTGTCTCAATTGAATTCTGTGCTGCTTGGAAGTAGATATACTGCTGACAGTGTATTATATCCAGAAAAGATGGAGCTACAACTGGTAAGGTGAAATTTTTCTTCTGTGAAGATCTAATTGTGCTCAGTGGTGACATCCTTTCATCCTAATCTTCCACCTGAAGACAAAAGGGAACCCTGAAACTGAAGATAATGTACTTAACTCCTGGCTCTCTGCTACTTAAGAGGCCTTACACTTAGCTCAAACGATGCTGGAAAATTCCATATTACCTCTAGCAACACTTGTGGCTGCTGTGTCTGTGTGTATGGACACCTGTACAAAGAAGCACCAGAGAATCACCCAAGAGAAACAGACTTCAGCCTGCTGTAACACAAGAGTTAACAGAGACTCTCAAATGAAGTACTGGTTTTGCAATACTGTTTTGTGATGGTTTTCTAGAAAGTGGTATAATGCATAGGCTATAAATATAACTTTAGAAATAAAAGTCAAATGCAGCTTACCTTGTAGTAAAAAAAATTCAAATACTCACTTATGCATAGTCAGCACTTCACTAAGTGCCTCACTGAGCTTTGTTTTTTCAAATATTTTAGTGAAGTTTTTTAACATGAGTTCACTTTAGAACAGTGAACCATAACAGCTCCTTGAATTTATTACACAACCAGAATATGCACATATTTTTGGAAGTTTATTTGCATCACATTTCAAGAAACTTATCCAAACAGAAGTCAAAAAGCCACAATAAATTAGGAGAGAAATCATGGAAAAGAAAAGCAAAGACCTCTTTTTCCTAGACAAATGTTCCATCAGCAGGAGTCCCATTATTTGTTATAACAATCTTTAACTTGTAATGACTCTGAAGAAGACTGATAACAGACTGGTGGGAACAGATGGAGTGGTGCTGTTAATTATAGGCACTTAGCTGCATCAGACCCCATGAGTTATTGCTAACATTTCCCACTAGGGAGGAGAATCACTCGCTTTTAAGTAGTATGTTGCTTACTAAGCTGGGAGCATTAGCAGTCAGGATTGTACTAATCAGTACTAACAGCATAAAAATAAAACTCAGCTGTGAACAAAAAAGCATTAAAAATATTCCCTGATAACCCCCCGATTTTCACCTTTTTTTCTTTTCCAATCACTTCTAAGTGTAAAAGTCCTTCCACAAAGGCTTAAATTCAGGTCTCACTAATTAAATCTTTCTCTACCACCCAGAAGTTTTCTAAGCATCTGACTAGCAAGAAGATAAAGTGAAATAAAGGAAAATCACTCTGGCATGTATGATGGGGTGTATGCAGACCTTCTGAACTGAGTGAAGCCAAGAACCTGCAAAGCGACTCACCACAATACAGGTTATTAGTATATTAGTTATCTTAGTTAAACAGGATATTGTTCCAGAGCACCTGAACAAACCCTTTCCAATTACATGACCCAAACATCACTTCTGGGCCTTCCATGCTTCCTGCTATCTCCAAACAGGAAACCACCTCCCTTCTGCTTAACACCCAAGAGTCTGGAGGGGATGAAACCCATCTGCTTGCTTGCACATAAACAGCATTTCTCCATGTTACATATTCAACAAGAAGCTGTTCCTCCTTCTAAGAACACAGAGACAGCACAGTGTTTTCCTTTTGCAAATGCTGGTAAGGCCACAAACAAGAGCCACTGTAGGTGTTGCAGAAAACATTTCTGAAGGGACACAATTCAACAGACCCTTTAAAAGAAAAAAAAAAAAAGCAAGGAGCAAACTACCTGGAAACCCAATGAACACTCTGAGCCAAGTGTTCAGCCTGATGATGTGCTTCAGGTGCAAAACTAGTGTGCAGCTTCTGAGGCCTTGCACAGTGCCTTCCTAAACACTAGTGACTGGACAATTGAGACCATTAAGGAATCCTTGTATTCTGATGTTTAGCCACACAGCAGAAAACTGGAATGAAATTTGTCTGTGAGTTTTCCATGGATAATTAACTCATTTGTAGTGTACTTATTAGCTAAAGGGACTTAGCCATAAAGGTCAAGGGGAAGAAGATGGCTTTTGCATCTACTGTGAGGGCAGATAATAAGAAATACATTAGAAAGAACAAATAAGAAGCAGAATTTGGGGCCTAAGTCCAGAGAACAGCTGTATAAAATGGCATATTCTGTATAAAAACTAATTACAAATTGCATGAAAGATGACATCAGAACAACTTCCAACTTGGGTTAGAACTTATAACTTTCAACAGATCTCAGCTTATATGTAAATACAAGCTTTATTTCCTCCAGCCCTTGAGCATATACCCCAAGCAAGCCAAAGTTTCCTATCAATTCTAATGGAAACTGCTGATAAGAAGCCCTAGAATTCAATAAAAACCTTCTTCCCTCCCAGGATATTTTCCATAATCTTCCAAATCCATCTTAATGTAGCAATGAAGAAATTCACTCCCCACTGATATTAGGCTATGACCTACTCAACACATCTAACGATGAAATGCACTCATTTAACAAGAAAGTGGTAGTTATATTAATTAAATTTCTTGTCATTCAGGAGATTAAAAAGAAAAAGCCTCACACTGTATGTTAAGATAGCATTGACATTAGGGCAGCTGTTAAAATTTCTTTTTCCTAGAACCCTATCTACAATTTTTATTTAAAAAGCCTCAAGAATCCCACATATTTAATACTTACATTCAAACCTGAGGACCCAGCATCCAGTCAGAACAGCCATCATGCATTTGACAGTACGTGGCATTGGAACATCAGGGATAACAAGATGAGTTACTAGGAGAAAGATTATATCAGTAGAACTAAAAGCACATAAAAATCAGAACCATGCCTGGCTGAAAAGCAATCAATCACCATTTAAAGAATAAACACACTATAATAATTTATCAACCACTCTTTCCAGAACAAGTATGTGATTTTTGAGACTATGATACGAGTTAGTAGAAGAGCTATTAGAAATTTTTGTGGGTTTCAACATATACTTGCTGTGAAAAAGGGAAGTCATAGTTTTATAGTTCTAAGCTAACACTTAAATCTTCAGATGAGGCTCCAGTTTATAGGATAGCAATTTTTTTTCAATTCTTCTAAAGTTATATTTAACTCTGACAGGAATCTCACTGTGGGATCTCACTGCTCTAGTGCAAAGCTAACAGAACTCAACTCAAAATTTTGGAGTAGTAAAACAGATGTGAAAGATGGCAGAGGAAAATTGCCTTAGCATTTGTTCATAAGCAGCATTCCAAAGAAAATCTGACAGGAGGGATTAAGACAATGTCCCCCTCCTCAAAGGGGAAAAGAAAAAACTGAAACCCAAGCCCCACAACTTGGCTCCATCAATCCTAATGAAGACCAAAATTTGAAGGAAATGTCAGAAGATGTGTCAACTCTTAGGCAATGACATGCTCTTTCTAAAGGCACCATCCGCCCAAGACTTGCCTCTGGAAGGCAAAACCTTTACAGGATGTCTCATGTGAGCAGAGACCTTAAAGCTGGTAAAAGGGGTGTAAAGGGAAGAGGTCTCTGAGGAGACTTGGGGATTTTAAACAACAGACAACATGCTGCCAAACCGTGGCTCCCCTCTAAGCCTCCTGCTTCAGTAACCAGACAGGCTTTAGATGTGTTTACATGCACAACACATCATCCCTTTACTGCAGCTACAATTCAGGGATCTCAGGAGCTGCCCTTACCAGGACCAATAAAAAACCCTGCTGCAAGCAGTATATTGAAGGATGAGGTGCAGAACTGTAGTTACTTCTGTTTGGACAGAGCCATTTACCTACCTCCACTGTTAAATTCCGTGCACCTTCGAGCCTTCAGAACCACTGCGAGTTTGTTCAGCAGCTTCTGCTGCTCTGCACTAAGGCTGCTCCCCAGCAAAACAAGAGGGCCACTCCTAGGCTGGCTGGGGCTCAGTGCCTGCAGGAACACAAAATCCTACAATAAGCTGAATGTTTGGGAACATAAAGAGAGCAACTAACTTATTGGACAGCTTTATTTAATAAGAACAAGCATTTGGAAACACAATCCATGGCAAGTTTAGTGGACAGGGTATTACTGACAGATATGCTGTTGAGTAATCTATATAATTAACACCTGCATTTCCTTTCAGTAAAAGTCCCTAATGCTCTGCCCTGTAAGCAATGAATGTTTAAGTGGCTTTTTTATGTGGATAATGCTGTAACTTGTGAGGTCTGAATAACCTGATTTTGGTTACAAGTCCTGAGAAGTCTTTGGCGAAAACAGGGGAAAAACAAAAAGCCCAAATCAATCTTCCAAGAGCTGTTTTCAGCTGCTGGTATCTTCATTGCTGGACAAAGGACGATACTGGAACAGCCTTTTAAAGGCACACAAAAAACACCTGGAGCAAAGACTGCTGCTGCTTTCAGTATGGTAAGTAGAACAAACTTATATGTTCAGAAAACCAACATCCACAGTCAAGTTCAAGAAAGAATACTTGAGGAATAACATGGCGCTCATGCTCCTATAATAAAGCCACAGTACAAGAAATACCCTTTGTTTTCTCAGATAAAACTGTAACACAGAATTTCATGGCATGTATGTGTTCCACATACATTCTAGAAATACTGCCCAGGTTAGTTTCCCAGTTTTAAAATCTCCCTGTAAAGCAGGTGATGTATTGTATTTGCATCCAAGCCTTCAAAATTTACAAGATGAACTTACAGGGTTTTTTTTGAAAAAGCAAAACAACAAAGACAAAAAAAGCCCCACATAGACATTTACCTTGGAGGGTTGGCTAAGTGAAAATGATTCATTCTTCACTGGTAACATTAGCACAGACTTCATCTTTTCACTTTCTGCATAGTCCACAGGCCGCAGACCAAATATATTACTGGCAAAACAAGCACAGATGGGTTTAAGTAAATAAAATGTGACTTGATTCTTAACTAACCAGGCACATCAGCTGGGTAGCTTTCACTCCCACTTTCTTATTAATATGTAATTTCAGCTAAAAGCACAAAGCTTCAAGTAAGAATTGCATCCAAGACAGATGGATACTGAATTACAAGCTGTTGCATTCATCTGAGGAGTAAGGGATGTTCAGAGCAGAACGTTCGGTTAAATAAACCACAGTCCTTGTTAAACTGTTTCAAGATGCACTTTGATATCATTTGCAAGACAGAAATTTCAGCTTTAATCTTTCACTGCAGTCATATAACCAAGCAATGTATTTCTGGCTTATCCATTTGCCATAAACGACATGTCAGGCGATTCTACGCACGGTATTAAACATTGGAGCTCGATGGGGTTGTGCTTTTATGGGAAAAGCTATCTGCTTCCTACCTGGGAACCCTGGCTCCCTTGCACTTCCAGGATTGGAGTATGCATCTCATTTTCCCCCAGTGTGCTGTTCCACAGAACACACTGTAGCCAATTCATTCTGATTTTAGTCAGTTTGCCAATTTTGTCAAAAACTATTGATCGTATGTGGCACCTTGCAGTTATTAGATGTGCTTCAAGAGCCATTTCCTCTTTGAGCATTCCTCAGACAGATGTGATTTGCTATAAACACACCAAGAACAGCAGTGCTCCTCTCTCTTCACACAACTTTGCAGCTGCAGGACAGCAGTGAGGGGAGGAAAGCTTGAAATTGCAGAACAGGTAAAACTGCCATTAGCAAACAGGATCCTCTGCCAGCACTCTGGGGAAATATTCTGCTTGCTTTGCCCTTTGTGGGAATAATGTCTATTCCAGCTGGTCCTCTTCTCCCCACCTCATGCAGCTCTGCTCTCAAAAGGCATAATAAGAGCTCGTTATGAAGGGGAAGCTTGTCACTGAGAACAAAGCCCTGACTCACTGTCTGAAACCCGGCAAGCTTAGTCATCAAACAATGAAACATTTAAAAGGGTCAAAAAACCAATGCAGCTTTGAAGAGCTGCCTCTCAGCCACACATTCCTGTGCAGAGCAGGAAATCTAGGAAGCTTTACAGGGAATTCCACATAAGGCCATAACCCAATCCAGCCCAAAGAGAAGCTTAAATCATTAAGTCTTCGCTCTGGCTTAACTGGGGGGCTTTGGCCAGAACAAAGCTGAGAGCTGTGTCTGACCTCAGCACCTCTCTGTGCTCCTGACTGAGCACTGCTCCCTAACACAGCCCCTTGGGAATATCACAGGCCACAGAAATCCCCCACAGAAGGGGCCAGGATGGTGTTTTACAATATTCCCAACCCCAAGTTCTTCTGTGCTACTAATGAGCAGAGTGCAGGAATAATACCAGCTCTGCAGACTAAAAGATAATTGGTTAAATCTCTGCCCAGTCCTGGGAGGTGCAGCCCATTAAATATTGTCATGCTGTTCCTGCTTTGTCATGCACCATCAGGGTAGCTCTTGCCCTTTCTTTAAATAAGGGCCATACTCGATTCAAACTGCTGCAGGATGGAGTTCCTTTGAACAATGCATCCAGAGGGGGGGAAAATTGATATATCATCACATATACTAAAAATCACCTGTAGACTAGATGGCTGGCCTTTCACTGTGAACTAAGAGAGGAAATCACTGCATGTCAGTAGTAGAGGTTTGGGAGTGCTTTTCCCTCCAAAGGCACGGAAGAGTCCTTGACTGTTGGAAAAAAACCTCAGGAATGTTTACCATAGATAAATATACAGACCATCACAGTTAAATATAGAACATTTTTTTGCCAATTAAACTGCACAATAAGAGCTCCAGCTCCTCTCTCTGTATTCATTTACATTTTTTTCCTACTTTTTTAAGCTGATTTCAGTTGCTTCTTACTAGACTACTGTGAAATGCTATCCCATCATTATGCAGCACTAAAGAATTAATGGTTACTTGCAGGATGTTAAGGTGGCATAGTTAAATTGTGGCAAACTTGGGAGCTGAGGTCTGGAAAAGGAACACCAGCACAAGGGATGATTTAGGAGTTTTGAATATTTGCAACAAAGCAAATTGTTAAGCTTAAGGAAATGAGAAAATGTAGCTGAAACAGGAGAAAATAGGGTTTACAAAATAGGAAACAAGACAAGGAGCACATCCCAAAAAGAGATTTCAAGTAGGGCATTGTTGTAATTTACTCATCCTTTTCAAAGAAAAAGGATGAAAACTGTATTTGTACTTTTCAGTTAAGCACCCACTCACCATCCAAAAAGTCAGTAAGATCAGAAAGAGCCCTTGCCCAGTCTCTGTTGGGCCACCACACTCACCAGTGCAGGAGCTTGAGGAACTGGTTTTATTATATTAGGAATTTATTTATACTATTTTTAACTCTTTGATCAGGATTAAGGGCCAGATCTACGCAAGCACACCACCATCAGTAAGGCACAGGAAAGAGAAGCTTCAGGCAAAAATGCCTTTATGCAGCCCAGCTGAACCAGGGAAATCACCCACCCTGTTCAGAGTGAAAAAATGAATTTTGATCCAGTTTGCAAAACCAAATTAGACTTGCAAATTAAGGTCCACCCTATCACATTTAGAAATATCAGTAACTACGAGTGCTCCTACTACAGGTCTGGGTTTGTTGGGAATGGGTCCAGTGCACATGATGAGTCCCACACTCAGGGAAGACAATTGTTCCTACGAGGCAAAAATAACTGTCTGTGGTGCTTAAGCCAGAATACAAGGTCTCTAAGGCATGTTTGTTTCTACCAGAATGCAAGTGGTCTTTCTGAAAGTTGTTTTAAACATTCAGGAATCAGATGAACCCTTTGATGCAGGCAGCCTCCTATTAGTCAGTCATCAAGGTATGAGTAGTCAGTAGAGGGTTATTAGAGCTAGAACAAACTCCAATCAAAGACTAGAATGGCTGTGCTGAGGACAGGGATGAGCCCAGTGAAGAGCAATTCCATGTAATCTTCTGAGCATGACTTTACACAGATGACAGATGATATCTTAAGGACTGACACATCAAAGAACTTCTTATGAAAAGCTTTAGAAATAGGATTCAGTTTATGGCAAAACACTGCTGAAGTATTGGGTATGAAAACAACAGAGGTTACTGCTATAGCCAAAAAGGAACTTTACAACTCCCTTCTAGATGGTTCATTAAACTTTCGGGAAATAAGCAACCAGAGAAGATAAACAGGGAAACATGCCTGTTAATTGCTGAGAAGCCCCCAAACTTGCACAGCTTCTGATGTAAGCAAACAACAACTATGTAATGCTTTGTAATCAGGAGTTTTAAGCTGCTCCATTTTTGATACAAGAAGTGACCTCGTGTTCCACAGCTGAGCATAAGGCAAGTTTTACCCCAGCCCCACGAACAAGTTCAGTATTGAATGGAAGCCCAGCAACCAGGTGGCACTGCAGTAACCACTAACTTCTACATGGAAACAGGACTAGGTCAGGGCTCTCCAGGCAGCACCTGGACTTGGAGCATATGGTAAACAGAAACCTTTTTTGAGTCTGACAGAAGGAAGAAAATCTGTGTAGCTAGAAAGACCATGTGAGATACCCAAAAAGGGGCAGGGTTTTAATTAACCTGCTGTCAGCAGGAAGTTAAACACAGCGTCTTGCACTTAGACAGCAAAGACCTGCACTATCTTGTCTTAGAAAATGCAGACAAAACAATGTCAGTGTCACAGGCCTAATGCCTCCTGAACTAACTGCAGGTTAGAATAGTTTTTGCCCTTTTGCCATTCATAATTGAGGACCACAGTTTATCCCTAAGCATTCCCAGAGGTTTGTTCAGAATCAGACTCAGAACTACTCAAAGATAGCCAACACCTAAAAAAAAAAAATAAGAGCATCACCACAATTTTTACTAATGCTGAACTTATTGTGCATGAAGAGCTGGAAAGCCAGCCCATTTGAGGGAGAGCATTTAGGAAGTGCTGTGAAATTGCAAATGCACAGATCTAATTTTTCAAATCACTTGGCTTGCTGTGAAGCAAGGAAAAAAGACAGAATTCTAGCACATTGAAAAAAGCCATAAAAATAAAAATTAGCTATGTGTAGGAGATTAACTTAAAAAAATTAACAAGACCAGTAGGACAATTAATAGGTCCACTGGTCCATATAATACTTTTCATTTGTAGTTCATATCTTTCCCAGTCAGTGAAAACTTCAATGGCAAATGAAGTGCCACAACTATTAAATCTTACAGATTTCAAAGAAAACTTTTTTTGCCAAGGAATACAGAAGTCCCAGGATTACTCTCTGGCAAAAGAGGAAGCTCTCATCTGTACTCTTGGTCCAAAAGGTATGTGGCTGCTTCATATTTTATGGTTCATTCCTAATGCACTATGTGTTAATATTCAAGGAGAAAAACAGCCTGAAAGGTGCCTGGAATAAGATGTGCTTCAAGGGGTCTGTGAGCCTGCTGATCTAAATCTGAAATTGCAAAGTCTCAGCTCCCTGGGTAGGGTTACACCTGTGCACCTCAGCAAAGTCCCTTAGGAAAGAGCTTCCAGATATATCCTACATCCCTGCACAGACCAGTGGCTCTTACCTGCCTTTGGGCCTGCAGTCAGTAAATACTGCACATCTTTAAAAACACATTTCATCTGGCACAGCGGAGTATCATTCTAAATTTCAAAACTACTGCTCTAAGCAGGCTATTCAACACAAGCTCTGTTTTTATTCCAGTAGATTAACTCTCCAACACACAAGGGACATTAAGACACAAAACTGAGTTAATTCTACTGTCAAAACAGCAGCAAGACATCAGTCACTTTTGTGAGGTTTCACACTATATATTTCATAGTGTCCCAAGTAACATTTGAACACATTTATCACGGTCACATTTTACTGAGCTTTGCTAAAGGAAAAGACTTATAAGCAACCAGAGTGAGCTAATGAAACTTTCCTCCCCACTCTCCTGTGAGGTAATGAAGAATTACTTTATCCCATCCTATAAGGAGGGCCCTTTCCTGGGCTGAAAGTGAGTTCATTGAGAGCCTGGAGGACCCACAAAAGGACTAGAGTTTCAGACACCAAAAAAAAAAAAAGAAAAAAAAAAAGAAAACTAAACCCAGACAAATTTATTGGTTTGGCAAAATCGGTCTGGTATAGTCTTATCTCACACATAGTTAAGGGACTCCTCAGGCATATTCCTCAAGAAAATAAACCCTTGAGAAGAAATGCAAATTCTACTCATCACTGCTCAGTTTCTACTGTAAAGATCCTAAAGTAACAATGGGAAGGTGAAGAGATCCTGCACTAGGTACAAAGAGCCCAGCTCTAACTAGTCATAATGAAAAGAACTATAATTGCAACATCTTGAGCGCTCAGCCTGTTTTTGCCTTCTGTTTTTAAAACCCTGATCTGCAGGTTTCAGAGATCCAGGAAGAAGTCACCAAAGGAAACAAAGCTTCTCGTCAGATGTGACTTTGTTATAAGGGTACCTGCATCCACTAGGAAAAAAAAAAGAATAAATTAAACCTTCTATATTAAAGAAGGCTGAAATCCACTTACCTAGACAAATATAACCACTGCTTAATTAGGACTGCAACTACCAGAGGCAGCGGCAGAAAAAACACCCAGTAAGATTTGCAAAGTCATGATCCAGGGAAAGATCACAGCACTTTTCACCACTGGAAGCTAGGAGGGCAAGGAAGGAAGGGAGGCAAGAGACATTCTTAGAAGTCCCAGAAACACTGCTCTTGCTTTTACAGTTTCTTGATAGTGTTTTGAAGAGGTCAGCAGAGTCTTATTATTCAAGCCTGAACACTTTTTGCTTGTACATCCCTTACTCTGTGGCTCTAATGCTTTCTGTAGAAATAGGGGGTGGGGGGAATCCAATCCCTTTCCATCAGCAATGCAATAGCAACACATCCAGTAGCATTTCAAAAAAAAAGGGAAGATCTAGAAGCCTCAATTATTCCAAGAGTGACATACAAGACTGAATTTTTGTCAAAAACCCGTGGCTGCTTCTGTCAGACAAATCACACAGAGATTAACAGCAGCTAAATCTGTTCTCCAAAGGATTTTAACTGAACATTATCTACATTCAGTAAAAAGTTAAAGCAGAGTTAAAGGTTTACATAAACCTCCCCTTCCCTGATTAAAAAGCTTCTGTTTCAACAGAAAGTCGTGTTTGCTCATGCAGAATGAGCTGAAAGAGGTTCAGCTTCATCTCTGTTTGTGTGAACACATGCAGCAGAGACCAAGGCTAATGAGAGACCAGCAGAGTCCACTGCTGGCATTTGGAGTCTCGGCTGTGCAAACCTCCCAGTGCCCAACTCCTGTCAGAACCTTCCATCAGAGCTGTTGGCTGTGCCAGGCTTCCAAATACCACACAGACAGGTGATAAGTGTGACACAACCAGCTCCTGACACTCAAGTGTCTTGAAAATGAGTTTCTGAAGCTGTCAGCTTTTCAAGATATAATGTGCTGGTCCTTGTTGTGCAAGAACAAAGTGAGGAGGAACAAATGATCATTGTTTTACTTTTTCATGCTGAAGTCCTTGAGTTTGTTGCTTTGTTTTGGTTTTCTCTTGTTTTTAAACTCTGATATATTCAAGATTAGGACTTTATGAAAACCCTATGCTTTTCCACAGCGCACCTTAATTCTGTAAGCTTCAAGAGCAAATATTAAGAGCTGAAGTGATTAAGCTGAACTTATTTATGCTTCTTTATGCAGCTGCCAAGGAAACTCGTGCCATGCAAGACTTCATCCTGTTGTGTTACTGCATACACACACCTATTGACAACTTGCATTGGACTCAAACTTACACACACAGGCCCTGGCACAACAACAATACACCACCTAAAATCACATTTAGTGTCTGAAATGCTAATAGGCTGCAGGGTTATACATGGACTAAAAGATTCTTCAGCAGCTCCTATACACAAATGCCAAAATCCTCAGGAGGTGTAACTGCACAGAAGAGTCAACTGAAAATATTTCTAAGCTCTTTCTTTTTTAATTAAAAAGTCTACCAAGGATTAGTGCCTTGATCCAGAATGAAAAAAATTAAACACGTCCCAAATCTCAGCCAGTCTGTGTCATTTGTGAAAACAGAAGAGACTGGACCAAAATCCTTCTGCTAGCAAGTAGTGTAGTAAAAGTAGAGAGACAAAACACAGCTGTAGCAGTTCAAAACTCATCTAGCTCAGCATCTCTGAGCTGACAGCAGCTATAACAAGATGCCAACAGGAAAGTGTAAGATTAGAGTAAGCATATGTTGTTACTTTCCTAGTCCAGTCTCCAATGCTCCAGCTATCTGTGACTCAGGAGTGCTCAGAAAAGCTTAAGACAAAGGAAAGTGGAAAGGAAACACCCACCTGGAAAAGGAGGATATAAGCCCAGCAGAGCACTCACCCCTCACTTCAAACAGCTCACATTTACCACCAGCTTTGCTTCCCATTTACTGAAGACAGGCCCCCTGGCAGTCGCAGCGTGGCAGCTCCCAGGGCATTCCCGGGTACTTACACAGCTCCCAGGGCATTCCCGGGTACTTACACAGCTCCCAGGGCATTCCCGGGTACTTACACGGCGTCGCGGGCGGCGCCGCGGGACAGCAGCAGCTCCACGATGGCCACGTGGCCGTTCCTGGCGGCGTCGTGGAGCGGCGAGTCGTTCTGGTAGCCCGTGGTGTTCACCAGCGCCCGGTGCCGCAGCAGCAGCTCCACCACCGCCGTGTGCCCGTGGTTACACGCCTCGTGCTGCGGGGCACAGCCAGGACAGCGGGCTCAGGGGACACAGAGCTCAGGGCAAGGGCTCCGTTCACCCGCAAACACCCCGGGGAGTTGTGGGGGAGACAAGGCAAGGAGAGCGCGTTGCATTCCTGACATGAGCTAACCTGGGAACACAGCACTGACAAAAAAGCCCTGGGAAGAGCTCAACAAAGGCCAGCTGTGTGCAAATTAGACTGCAGGGAACAAAGCCTTCCAGATTACAGGCTGTCAGGAGTGTTCTTCAGGAGAGGAAGGAGTCATGGTTGAAAAGAACCTTTTGTTTGTTTTCTGTAATTCGAGTGAGAAATTTTTTCATTCCACTACTTGACATATTTCCAAAACACTGAGGACATTAAGAACCCATCAAATATAAACATTGCTTGCAATTGATCGTTTTCTAGCTATTGTAGTTTTATTTTCTGCACTTGCAGAATTGCAGGCTGATCGATTTCATGGCATGCCCTACACCCCAGCAGAGGAGAGTTAAGAGGGGGCAGGTCAGTAGTTACTAATGAATTTTTTTAACCTTATTTATCATCACTTCTTGACTTTGCATAATTCTTTGTGTAAAGGGAACTAAAATATGGGAGAGGAAAGGAGGAATATAATTAAATCTGATTAGAAGACAGAGAAATAAAAGTCTTCAGCACTCACCAGTGGTGTCCAGCCAGCATTGTCTTTGACATTGGGGTCTGCCCCGTTTTTCAGCAGCTCTTCCACAGCTGCTAAGTCACCCTACCAAGGGAAAAAAACATAGTTATGAAAAAGTAATGAAGGAGATAGACAAAGGCAACACAAATTTAAGAGATGCCAAACTCTAAATGAAGCTGCAGTAAGAATGTAATGATATATAAGCCTTCCATGTAGATATTGCCACGACAACTAAAGCTCAACTGGTTTGGAGACCACAGTTATGGTTCACTTAGAAGCACCAACACATTTTGCACAAACATGTATTTCTAGATAAAAACAGTGCATATAACAGACAACTCCAAACAAATGGAAAAATTTGTGCTGTTTGCAATCTGTCCTCCAGAGTCAATTGCAAGGATTAAAGACAGGAACATTTCTTGAGAATTCCCTTATTCTTCAGATTGGATTTATTTCAAGCAAATCTAAATAACTGGCTGGAAACATAGGTGAAATAAATTAATAAGCCTTACAAACTTCCAGAAACTGTTTTTCCACAAGTCAAAAGGAAAAGAGTTTTATTTACCACCACAATTCCTACTCATGTTGAACCTCACCAATGCCTTCTCTGACACTTATTCCACCAAAATAATTTAAATTTGCTTTTTGTTTTTATTATAAGCAAGGAGATGTATGTAGAAAAGGGTGGGTTATGGAGAAAGGCTGAGCAGAGACATGGTAAAGAAAGCAAAAGGGCAGAATTTGTGAATCAGAAGTTTTGACACCCTGAAAAGCAAAGGAGATAAGAGAGCAAGTTGGTAATAAGATTGGAGCATATCCAGATGCAGCTATAAAAGGTGAGAAGGCTCCTGTGGAAGCTGAGGCAAAGATCTCTGCAGTGTAGGCCATCTTAAAAGCAGATGGAAAAAGTAACTTGAGACAGTAGTAAAGTCAAGGAACTCCTATATGTCCCTCACAGCAGGCCTTAGAAAGAAAAGGTGAGAGAATATTAAATGAAGCTTTAAATACAATAAAAATAATCAATCCAATTTTTTTTTTGTTACCAAGGAACACTTGGAAAAACAAAATAGCTTTAATCTTTATTTAGTTAGGAGAAATATTAAGGCAGGCTGCTCAGCAGAAATAAATTCAACAAGCAATGCCTGTAAACTCAAAATTCACAAAAAAAATGCTGAGAATCACTGGCTTTACAACCATCAAGCAAATTAACACATCAGAGATAAATTTCATACATTGGATTCCCAACCTAGATGTCCCATCAAAATGTTACCTTCCAAAGCAATTAAAGTATTCTAACAGCAGAGTATTCTTTCTGAGTGCAAGGGAGCAGACATGCATCAAACCTGAGGAGTTACTCAGAGGCAGCCAAGACAGTGCTCAGCATTAAGATCTTCTCCACGGAGAGAAGCTACAATTATCTATAATGAGCGAGATCTGAGCTTATCATTTAAAGTTCAGTTTGCAAACATGTACAGCATGGGTTTGACATTTCAGGAGCATGCCTTTAAGGCAGGAAGCACAGCTAATAATCTGTGTGGGCATTAGACAGAGCCACAGCTTCTCAGATCAGTTCTGAACGTTGATTTGTAAAGCAGAGCTGCAGTTCCATCAAAGGAAATGCTGCTGGGGTGGACAACAGCACTGACATCCAAGAGTGAAAAAAACAGTGTCTTTTTTAATACTGGCCAGTTTAGGTGGGGTTCTTTGGAAGTTTTTGGGGGGAAGAGGTAAAGGGGGCTAGTTTGTTTGTTTTCACATTGACCACTTGTATCAAAGTTGATGTAATTACTAACATTTATAAGTTACTGCTAAACAACAAAGAGTAAGGACCTGGTAGCTGCAAGTCCCAGTCACAAATCCTTCTATCCCATATGTCTTTCCTTCACAAGAAAGCAGAAGAGACTACACCTATCAGTATGGAATTACTGATTCCAACATGCTGCACGAAGTTGCACTTTGAGTATTACTGGAATCAACTTAGGACATTTAGTTCCTCGAGCTCACTTGCTCCAGCAATGCCAGCAGGAAATCACCAGTCTCCAAGAGGGAGCCACAAGCAGATGATGAAAAAGAGGGACCCAGGAGTGTGTCTGTGCAGCCTGTAGCACAGCAGAGTGGAGAGGTAAATAGAGACACTCCTTGCTCAGAAAGAGAGAACACAACAGACACCAGGTAGAAAAATGCTAACATCACCAATTCCCTGGGAAGTGTTTATGTTGGAATCTCATTATCAATGAAGGATTACATCCAGCTCCAGAAGAGGCAGGCACTACTGCAGAATGCAGAACTGTCCACTCAAAAGAAACAAAGGGAAGGACATTTTAAGCTCACAACAAAGCTTATGTGTAGTGACAACACAATAAAGCCATGGGTTTGCTCTTCCTCCCTGATACAGATTACCGGAGCAGGGCAAACCACGCCAGCACGAAAGGCACTGGGGCCATCTGTTGGCAGACCCGGAGCCGGCAGGAGCCTGCAGAGAAGGGTATTTGCACAGCTTTACAAACACTTCCTCCCAAGGAGAATTTAGTTCCTGCAGCCACAGATGGCATAAGCCCAGAAAAACATCTTTACTTGGCTCACAGGAGGTTGTTGGTTTCTTTTTTTCCCTTTTCTCTCCAGTCAGTTGTGACCTGGTTTTAACACAGACATATGGTTAAGAACTGCAAGTGTCCTTCCAATCCTATTTTACAGAGGGTTTTTTTTCCAATTTACCCTTTACAATTTTCATTAACTGTAGATATTTTCCACTCAGAAGTCATATTTAAATTATTAAGTTAATGAAAGCATTCTACCAGTTCAAAAGATCCAAAGAATTAGGACAGCACATGAAGATGAAGCTAAAAACTTGTACTATTTCTACCAAACACTTCTCCCTTTATTTGAGAATGTAACCAAGTGACTTCAATCTTTAGGTCAAACAAATGAACAGAAAAAAACTCTTTCAAACCCAAAGACATTTGCTTGCTTAAGTTGGGGGGGAATTAGATTATTTACTGCTCATAAATAGTGAAAGAGCACAAATATGAATTACAGAGTGCTTATAGGAATTGCAAATGCTCCAACCAACTCTTTATAGCAACCAGCAAATCTCTCACCCCAAATTTCTCCAAATCAATTCCCTACCCAGCAGACCATTTATTAATAACAAACATACAAGGAGCTGTGCTTAACCTTTAACAAACAGAAAACATGCAGGAAGTTTCACCCGCCTCAGAAACAAGAGAGGCAGCAACAAGGCATTATTGAAAAAGAAATGGTAATTTGCTTCTAAGCTTTCAAATCAGCACTTGGAAAGATGGATTGCTTGGACTCGTGGCCAGTTTTCATGTTCTTAACTTCTGCATTTGAAACCATGGTGCTATTTCATATTTGCCTTGGCCTCATTTCTCTGGGAAGGGAGATGTCCTTCTGTGACCCAACAGGGCACACCTGGTACCAAAGGGACTGCTCACCTGGCTTGGTCAGACACCTGAAAACAAGATTTGCAAGGTATTCTGAGGTTGGCCATCACACAAAACTACATCTTCTTTCACTCTCCATTCTAATGTGTTGTTAACTGGTAACGGGGCAGTAAAAAGGCAGAGCAGTCCCCCAGGCTCAAAGGAGTGATCTCACAGTTATTACAGTGTGAAAGTGTAATGACCACAAAGAGGGCAGCACAGCAGGCCAGCGTGGCTCAAGCCTCTCTGAGGGCCCTCCTGGTCAGCTGTCAAAACTAAAGGGTGACTGAAACTGGTCCACCACCTCTCCCCCCTCAAACCAAGCAGGTGCTCTGCACAGACACAACTTCTTCTTTCCTTGGAGCTCTGGTTGCTTCTAACTTGGAGCATAACGAGCCTTCTCTCAGTCACCCCCCTCCACTCCTGCAAAGTGTGGCTTGTTGCTCTTGGTGCTCTGCAACCGTCCTGCACTGCAGTGCACTGTCCCTCTTCCTGGAATTCACAGTGGCACAATTCCACTGTGGGCTGCCCCATCATCTCCCTTGACAGTGTGGAACCAGGCACAACCCAGACCTGAAATACTGTACCAAGAGATGGTGGGCCTTTTCCCTCCCCACACTAACCCTTTAAGTAGGGCTGTGCTGTTTTAATTGCCACAGCTGGTCCTGTGAACAATTTGTTATCCTACTGTAAAAAAGTCCCCATGTGGAAGGGCTGTTGATTGGGCAATTTCCCACTAGTTTAGAACAGTCCGAGATGAAAAGGTCATATTTTGTATTTTAACTAATTGGAATTTTTACCTTTAATGACTATGAAGATAAACGTGACCACTGTTTGCTGCTGGCAGAGCCACATTTATTTTCATTTATTAGTTTAGCTCAGCATTAAGTTCAGGCACACCAGAACCTTTCTGGAGAACCATTTTGATTTCAGTAAGGTAATAACTAGTAGAAGTAGTAAATTGGGACAATCCCTCAGAATCATTTGAAACAGAACAACACTTACTTTTCATGCCTGATAATGTTGTTTATGATATCTTTTAAATAAAAAAATGGAGAATTAAATTAGCTTTAATTAAATTCTGGGTATTAGACCCTAACAACTAATGAAAATAATACAGATTTATTTTTATAATTAATGAAGGCCCAGAGAATTAGACTTTATTTCACTTTGGGGAGAGGGTGGCAGCTACAAGTGTATTGCCCATTATACACATGGAAAACCATTACTGGCTGTGGAAAGAACAAGAAAAAACAATTGCCTATAAAACAAAACTGGAAGAGAAATACTCCTTCCAGAAACACAAAAATATGACAGGGCTATTTTGAAAAAAAAAAAAAACAAAAAGAAAAATCTTGGCTCCAGAAACTTCATCTGCTCTGTCATGGACTGGTAACTGTGCCTACGTTTCTTGCCTACCAGGGGATGCAGCAGCTTCTCTGGAATGCCATGACACTCCCAAGATTAAGCCACATAACAAGAACAAAGTTCACCAGAAAAGAAAGGAGACCATCTGTATAACCTCCTTCCACAGAGGAGGAACTGAGAGAGCAAAACATCCTTCTCACAGTTGCACTGGAAGTTTAGTAACTGGAAACAAAGATACATGCAAGGAAACTGTGACCATAAGGAAAAGATCACTTCACTTGCCTTATTTTCGTTCAATTTAAAAGCCAGCAGTAACTCTGGGATCACCCTGAAGCCCTACCTAGCTAAACAAGCCTTTGCTAATGAGCACCTCGATGAATATGGAACTGAATATGGATAAAAACCACAGCAGAACTAATGAGGAACAGAAGGCACTTCCCATTTTAGCTCGATAATTATAAACATTAGAAGTCAACACTGAAAGGAGTTCACACACAGGACTGATAAAAGCCCACCCACTTTCCAGCCCCCTGTCCCTTCCTCCGAGGGCTGTGCCAATGCCAACAAGCAGTGCCAGTGACACCACCCACCCTGGATAATCAAAACAGGTTTATGCTTTTTGTCTGCAGCATGAACTGTTTCATTTTTACTCATTTATTGTCAAAATGCTTTGCAGTGAAAAACCACCTTATTGGCATATCCCCCATATGCCAATACTCCAAGTCTCATGATAGGCTGCAGAGAAGCTGTTTCCTTGGATGAAATACTTGCATTCCAAAGAAGTGTCAGACACATTGCTGGAAACCATACCTGTGTGAAAACTTGTCAAGGGACATCAGTTTTTTTAGAACCAGTCAGTCATGACAGTATTCATTACAAATCCCCAGAAAATCATGGAAGAGTAATTTGTAAACAGTATTTTAATAAAGAGGAATATACAGGACTTAAGATGAGAGGCAACAAGAGATCCATCCTTCAAAGCTCTTGAGTCCTGTGAGGACAACGTTTCATTTTCTCCTCTCTAATTCCATATTAATGGCATCAAGTATGAGATTTGAACTCAGCTCAGCTGCCACTTCTATTTAAAAAGGTCTCGTGCAGCAGGAGTGGCTTATTAAAATGCCTTTGAAAGAGGGCACAGTTATTTCTCAAGAACAAGTTATTTCTCAAGAACAAGTTATTTCTCAAGCCTGTCTCACCACATAGAAGTGCTGTATAAATGTCAGGATGCTTACAGAGGAATCAATTCTTCCAGCAGAGGCAGTTTATTAACCACACAGTATTTGTATATTATGATTTAGCACAAAGTACATTTAAATTGCCAGACTACAAACTCCTTGAAATGACCTCTCAGAAGGGAGCTGCCAGGACAGCATCTGATGAGTGTGACAAGTTCTACCCTGCCTCCAGCTTCTACAAAGTAATGGGCAAGGACAGCCTTTGCACAGAGCAAAGCCATGAAGTTCTACCCCAGCAGGAACTGGCTAAGATAATAACAGCAAAATCAGTGACTGCCATTCCAAAAATAACACTGATCCTACAGGAAACTGAAGCCTACTGAGAACAGCCCAACTCCATCCCTTCCCTTCAGAGCACAGGGCTCAGCATGGGAACCACGGGCTGCAGCACCTCGTTCCCCCTGAGCCAACACTTCCATCAGGTGGCACACCTCAAAGATTATGGAATTAACTCCAATTAAGGTTTCATAGAGTTATCTTTATGTAGATAATTCAGATCTTGTCCTGCTCAGGTTAAACTGAGCAAGATCACTCAAGTGAGGTCTGAAATACCTACTGAACTCCTTATGACAAACCAGAGACAGCTTTCTGGCACGCAAGGCCACAGCATCTAAATGTTTATCACTTCCTAGAACTCACAGGTGTAATTGACACTGTAGTGCATCGAGTTTCCAAGTATAACCATCTTTGACTGTTCAAACAGTAACTTCTTTATAAAATCAGAGAATCAGGTTAGACACTTCCCAATAAACCTAGAAGATAAAGATCACAAAATGAGATTTCCCTGCCACAGAAATAGGATGTTCTGAAGTAACTGGTTTCCAGAATATTTTTGAAACAACATTGTCTTTTTAAACCTCTGCCAAAAGCTGAACTAGAAGAGGATGGTCTTACCTTGATGGAAGCAACATGGAGCAAAGTCTCTCCTTTGTAATTTCTTCTGGCTATTGTGTTGCCACCAGGGGATTTCAACACAGAAGGACTGGGTGATATTGATATTTGACTGCAAGTCTTAGGAGTAGACGGGGTGGAGGGAGATTTTAAAAGTGAAGGACTATTTATTGCTTGAGTGACCTCAGAGCTTCTTGTCTTCCTTCCAGTGTCAGTGAGCTTTGATGCAGAGGAGGAAGTCTGAACTGGTGTCTGGTGTTCAGTGGCTGGGGACAGGGGGGAGCCCTGAGGTAACTCCTCCAAGCCATCTGCCTGCCTGCCTGCCTTCCCAGCAATGCCCCTCTCGGATCTCCTCAGTCTTTTAGGCTGAGGAGTGACCTGAGGCCTGGATTGCTCCCTTCCACGTTTTAATGGTGTGGTTTCATTTTCCACTGCCAGCGACGTCTCCGTAGCACAGCTCTTTTCTTTGCTATCTTGTGCAGGGCACGCAACTTCACTGTTACCTTTCTTCTCTGGGGGTTCTACCTGTGGTGGCATCTCCACACTTTCTGTGCTCTGGCTGGAATCAGCTTCCTTTGCAGACTCCTGCAGAGGTCTCTGCCCAGGACTGTCTGATTCCGGAGTGCACAGGATTACTGGCTGACTGCAGATGGTCACACACTTTTCCGTGGGAGTCTTCTCCTCAGCTCTTTGCTGCTCAGGCTTCTGTAAGCTCCACACTTTGTTAATGTCTGCTAGATGTTTCTTCTTCATCTTCTTAATCTGCCTCTGGGTTGGTTTTTTTGTCGGCTCGGGAGGCTTTTCGTGAGGAGGGGAAGGAAAGAAATCATAAACTGAAGATGTGTCTTCACCAGGGGCACTGCTTTTAGTGTTAGGCTGATTCTTGTTCAGGACACATCGAATCTTCCTGCTTCTTGGGCTGAACCACATTTTTATCTGTTCCTTCTTATTCTTTTTTCCCAACTCTGAGTCAGCTGGCGTGGATGTATCTTCTGCTGAATCTAAGTGGATCAGGGAAGAGGAAAAATAACTATGCAGTTACAGAGCTCTTCGGAGCTCATCACAACACAAAAATCATATTAACAACTGTAATAACTGATGAAGTGTTACTAAACACAACCTCTGAGTGCCTTCATTTCTTCTGAGAAGACAGAGGTAGTGCTTTAAAACCCCTGGCAAGGTCACCTGCCACTCTGGAGTTCAGATCCACTGGGCAAGTGAGCATCCTGGTGGAGAAATTCCTTCAGCACATGCACAAAGGATTTCTGACCAGGCCAGAAAAGCAGAGAAGTTGGTTCTCTCCCTGAGTTCTCCTTGGAAATAGGTTTAACAAATAGGTATTTGCATACACAAAAACGAGCATAGAAACAATTTTCTAAAAAGATATTACAATTCATCTGAAGATGAAAAAGAAGAATAGCTCTGAGCAAGCAACAATAATATCCTTATAAGAGTGTTGAACATTCCTGAGAAATTTTGACAGATTCCACAGATACAGCAGACTCATCAGAGGAATAAATAGAAAATCTGTCAGTAATTGTGTCCTGTCATCTGATCCTTTACCCCTGGGTAGTAAATAATTTCAAGGAAGCTAAACATTTTGATGATCTCAAACATTTCTTTAAAAATATGCAGTGGAGCAATTTTATAAATCACACTGTACAGCACATTACAAATCAATAACCCAGATGACAGAGGAATATCCTGTACTCCCAGCACATGAAATAACAGTTGAGGACAAGGACTATAAATACTGTCCTCAATGGCTTGAGAATAAATTAAGGAGCTTAAAGTGACCTCTAAGTTGGACACTAATTTAATTAGACAACAACTTTTTTTTGGTGCAAAAGAACTAGAACAGATTTTTTTTTACTGATTCCTTCATGGATACCCAAGGTATTTTAGGCTACTTGGACAAGTCCTTCAAAGTAAATGCACAACTCGTTTTTCCTGTTGCCTCAAACCTCAAGGACTACAATTCACAAAAGTCTTGGTGACTTACAACAATCAAAACACAAAACTAACATGAATTTTTTCTACTGAGAAAAGTTATTTTTATTTTATTTTGAAACAGAACTAAGACCAAGATTAGCGTGGGGGGAGGGATTAAACATTCTTGAAATAAACTGTACAAAGCCTCAATTACTAAAAGTGACAGACACTCACTGCAACAATCTATCACTTTCACTTGGTGCATTAACTTTCAATGGATAATTTATTTTCTCCATACCTTTTCTTTTATTTCTGGTCTTAGTAACTATAGCCCATTTTCCACAGCAAGCTGTGATAAACTCACAGACAGCAAACTAGTCCCAATCCCTTAGTCCCAAAATGTATGTTTGAAATTCCACTTAAAAGAGAATTGTATAGCTAGTAATTGTACACTAAAACAGACATTTGCAGTTTTCTTTTAAGGCAATATTTCAAAGTTAAATGTTTCCTCAATCTTGATTTCAATTACCCTACTTACCCCTTGAATTAAAATATGTTACATATTAGATTTAGCCAGAGGAACATGTAAGCCAACCGACCCAAAGTCTTCAAGAATACATCTTGAGGCTAGTTAATCAATCATTTAGGTATCTTAAGACAATCATCAAGTACAGAACTGCAGCTATTTGGTTGTTCTGCAGGGCTGGAATTGGCACAAACAGGAAGAGAAGGAGTGAAATTGAGACTGAAATCTCAGAACTAGCTAGCCGTGAGATCATATTCAATCTCGTTCTGACAATAACATCCTAAAAAAGGAAGAGCTTGATTGCAAACAGATGCAAAATATAAAACACAAGTTACTATTTACTTGTCTTGCCTTCACTGTTTACACAACTAGCAGATTTCCTTGTAAAATATTTACCTTGCTAGAACCATCAGTCATCCCCCAGTAAAGAGAAAGAATAGAATCAGCTTGCAGAAGTAATTTGTGCAACAATTTTGTGATGGGCAGAATTCTTTTTGATGTGTATAGCACAGCAAGACTTTAAAGTCCAAGTGACAAATTCAATCAAAGGCACTGTCCCTCAGAAGCAGGATCTAAAGCAGCATAACATGGTGAAGAATTTACACTGGAAGCTCTGGCCCTACCACTTCTGGCAGCAAGAAAGCCTGTGAACAAACCACCACGAGGGTTCCCAAACCTGCCACCCTTTCCTCTATTTCCAAAGGGGGCAAGGGAGGGAGCAGAAGGAATTTGGACAAATGGCCAATCTACCCTCCCTGAAAATTGAATCTTTTGATGAACCCAGAGCTGTGAGGGACAGAGAGAAGAGACACAGTGCTAAGAAGCTGAAAGGAAGTTCTTGTGGTTTAATATGTAAATGTTAATTTATATAAAGAGGGTAATATCTGGTAGCTAAGTGCATTCAGTTAAACTACCTTCAGAGAAAACTGCTCACAGAAAAATCGATCCAAACGAATTCTTTGCTGTCTCCAAGTTGGGAGCCAGAGCTTGTATCTCAACAGGAATGAAAAAAATTACCATATATTATTTAGATTTAATTATCTTTTTAATACATAAATGTCCTCCCAAAATTCTTCAGAGATGCATTGAGATAAGGTAAATCAGTAGAGCATGCCCTACTAATCTGAGATTTTAAGCATCTGCAGCAGTGTAAAGAGCGTCCACAATAACAGAATTAGAATCAGCCTATAATAAATGCAGTAAATTTACTCTCCATTACCTATTAAACGTAACATTCACATACACAATACATTAACAGAATTCTTTCTAAATTAGACTTATTTGCACATAATAAGCATGAGTTTCTTAATGCTGACACTTTAATAGAGTTGAATTTCTTGCATGGTAAAAGGGTTGAGAATAGACAAAAATATGAGGAGATAGGCAGTGCCTTGCAACTCGAGCTCCATCTCCAAGTTCTGCTCCACTGCAAGAGCAGGGGGGAAAAAAGGAGCAATTAGAAAATGTGGTTTAGCTATCATTAATCTGCATCAAAGGAATATAATGATGCACATTGTGTGCCTTTCAAATTATTCTCTATTACGGGTTTCAGAACAGAAGTTGAGAAATCTCTTTGACAAACTAGTCCCTTATTAAAAATCAAAGGGAAGAGCTTTGGTACCATCTGTGCAACATTAGTGCCTTCACTGAAGAATGATTATTTTGCAAACTAAGGATTCAGCACAGGGGGGAAAAGGGAGAAATTCCTACTATTCAAAACCTCATCTTCTGCTATTATGAAAAATGTCACAGCTTACATGAAATGCAATGTAATCTGTTACAACAGGAGTTCAACATCTCTCCCTCCACATCAGTAAGTGTGAAACTGAGCCATGATACTACAAAGGCTGATCAAAAGTTGATCTCTCCCACTGTCCACGAGCATCAGCACGAGATGAGGAACCTCTGACCAGCACCTGCAAGGTCTAGCTCTGCACGAGAGGAAGGGAAAGCTTTGTCTGTGTTAGAGTGAAGCACATTATGTTACAAATAAAGTAAAATCATCTATAAATGGCTGTTCTGAAAATTAACGACAATCTCTTCATTTTAAAGAGCATCACACAGAAAAATCTGCTGAAGTATTTAGAAATTCGCTTTCAGAATAATCACTATAAATGGGCCTCCATCTCTAGAGTATTATATACTCTATGTCCATGATTCAGCAAGTTCTTGCTAATCACCCACCTACAATGCCCATCATCCCACCAACACCAGTTCTCATTACGTCTTGGATGCTGCAACAGCAGAGCTAAAGATTCTGAGGTGCAGAGACCCACCTGTGAAGCCTGCATGCCACTCAGCTGCACATTACCCTTGTAAAAGGTACAACATAGGGCAGTGAAAAGGTCAGACAGCTCTCCTCACCTTGCCACAGACTACAGATATAACACCTCTAACAAGTGACTTAATTTTCAGACCCAGCAGTTGCTACACTTTGAATTTTCTACCTATAATTTGAATTTTCTACCTATAATTTGAATTTTCTAGCCAGTTTCAGGTTTGTCATTTGTCTATCCCCCTTCAATTGTCCCAGCAGTGCCATTTGTTGTGTTTCCCTGTAGTTTAAAAGGGAAATATCAGCTGGTTTGTGCAGTCTTTTCTGAATTACTTGCTGCTGCTTCTTACAATGCACATGCTGTTTGGCAAAAGCTATTCTTATCCCAACGGAATACAAAGTGAGATCCCTCTCATATCTACTGTGGAACCTCAGGGTACAGGGATTTTTGTACTTGAAGCATTCAATATGTGAGCTTAACCCTATCTTTTTCAGTCACAGCAGTTCTGTGGGTTTTTTAAGAAAAACACGAAACTTGCTGCATTCACTAGCTCTGTCAAAGACTAAGAAATGGGTAGGAGGATGCACTTGCATTAGATATTTCAGTGTCAACAAAGATCTCAAAGAGAAGCCTTGAGATGAGCCACAATGGTCTCAAAACAAGGCATGTAAAGCAAATATGCAAAAGGGATATAAATATATGGAAATATTCTTCGTTTCAACTGCTTCTCTTCCTTTCCTCCACTGAAAGATTGATTTTTCGGTCTATTTCCTGTGCTGGAACATAAAGTACGATTTCTGACCTTCTAACAAAAAAGAGAAGAAAATATTGTTGACAGAAGTACAGTGCTGAAAGAACATGAAAGCAAGTCCTTAACAAGAGAGGCCCTGAGTCTCCAAACTCAAACATATTTCACTTTGGATACATGAAGTTCAAGGCATACATCTATAGGAGGTGACGGATTTGCCAGAGATGAGGGACAAAACATCCTGAAGGATTTGCTCCCCAAACCTCTAAAGCTACAACATCCTCTGATTTTCCACAATGTGAGGGGTTTTTTACAGCACAGAACTGGTTGTTTTTGGAAACGTGCTCCGTTACTGATGTATCCACACCATTCCTGACAATGAACTATCACCAGCTCAGGAAGTTTTTCTCTTAACCTCAGTATCAAACACCCAAAAGGCCACTGTACTAATCCTTAGCACACAGTAAAGATTACAAGTGATGGGAAGTCCTCTCCCAAATCAGTTCATAGCTTTAGCTCCACATATAACACTCTTGTAAACTTCAATTTTATGTCTGCTTTTAAGTCAGAAGAAGGGATGATAAAAAGAACCTCATTTCATTCTGGTGTTTAGCCACAGCATGCAGAGTTTACTTCTTAAGAACTATGGGATTAAATGAATTATTCAATTTCTAGTACAGTTAAACATCAGACCAATTTTTAGGACTTAATCTGCCTGAAAGAGTTCTCCAAAACATCCAAATAGTATCAATAATACCACCATGTTGTATTTTAAAGGCTTTATTTATAGCATCACAAATAGCTCCTCTCAGAGATTCTCTTGCAGAGGTGTGTTTTAAAAGCCTCTATCACTTAAAATTTCCCTGAAATCCTGTCTAAGCCACAATCTATGTTTTCTATGCTCCAGAAGATTTAATCATAGGATTAAACATAGGATCTCATATCTATGTAAAATGTACTCCTTTACAGCGGGACACAGGATTCCAGCCTCCTCACTTTAAATGCATTTCGATGTCAATAAGGAGCTACTCCACAAATGAATGAAGGTGCTGATGGGATTAGACATAGAAAAAGAATCTTTAATTTAGCCAAACATATTAGGAAGCAGCAATGAAGAAAAAAATACCTTTTCTATATCTGACAGCTAAATGAATGTTTTCTAAAACTTGGTATTACATAAATTCTCCTCTCTGAGCTTGTAAAAGAGACATACACTCACCTACGCTTATTTCACTTCATTTTTTCCTACTTTCACTGACAGCCTAAAATCTGATAGAGATGAATTCCCAGAGTACATTCTCTGCAATCTTCCAGCACAGTCAGCAACGACAAAGCTCCATTGCAGTAGGCTGGCTCATTGTCAGGGACCAGAAAATAAATGAGTTAAGACTTGCTTCCTTCCTTGTTTGGCAAAGAACGTGCAAAATTTTTGCCATGTGCGAAAACCCTAAACTGAAAATTACTGGGACAGCACACACACCTCAGTGCACAGAAACACAAGAGAATATGTGTGTTAATTCTTGAACAGGGCTCCCCTCATACAATGCAAAACATCACACACTGGGGCTCACCTAAGAGCACAAGATATGACAACTTGTGCCCCTGGTTTGTGTCACATGACTTGGCAATCTCTCCCACTTTCATCTAATTTTGGAAGAAGACAGGTTCTAATGAATTATGGACTAACCCGCTCATGCGGGTTTCTTAGTAAAACAGATTCAAAGAACGAGCAATCCATACAGACAGTTCTCTTCAAATCAAATTTTCCAAACATGATTCAGAACAGCCTTTCAGAATTTTAAGCAGGGCTGCACTGCTCATTCCCTGTAAGGCCTGGGAAATGAAAGGGGCTCTGTGGCTGCCCCGGGGGACCCTTACCGGGGCTGTCCGTGCCCAGGAGCTGCCGCAGTTTGCTGCACAGCTGGATCATGGTGTCCAGCTGCCGGTTGATCTGGGCATCCTGCACCCAGGCTGGCACGTGGCACACAGGGCACTCCGAGCCAACGCAGTCACCCACGCAGGATCTGCAAGGCAAATGAAAAGAAACCATTTTCCAGCATAAGTCACCCACTGTCCTCACCGCTGACCGCTGCACAGCCAAGCGCTCAGCAAGAACCTCTCACTTGAGCAGTGACAGAGCACTGCTCTAAAGCCCTCCCGAGTTAAGTCACAAATGCAGGACAGGACATATTTATCAGGGCAAGTGACAAGCTGAACATAATTAAGCAAGCCAAGTTCACAGCCTTGTCAGGACATGAGAAAAACGTGGTGTCTTGTGATTTCCCAAGCAGAAGCTGACCCAAATTTTCAAGGAATGCTAAAGCTCCACTGTTGTTTGCCTCCCAGTAACAATTAGGCTTGAACAATTAAAACTACACATTTTTTTACACTTGCTATTCTGCAGCCTTCCCTTTTTACCTAAGTGTCAGGAAACCAACCCACAGTAAACTATCATTTCCACTTTCTTCTACTTAAAATTTTCTTGATATTGTGAAGTTTCATCCATCTGAACAGTTTTCTGTATGAAGTCCCATGAGGATCTGCAGGTGTTCAGAGTATTCTATCACTGCTCTCCTTCAGAGCATTTATGTCAGGAGATGATAGAGGTGTGGTGGGTGGGGAAACATTTATTTGGTAAAGGTCATTTAACACCTGTAGCTTCTTAGCAGTACTACTCTCCCTGTATCAGCCTAAAATCTTTTATTCTCTTGATTAGGCCAGTGAAAAGACCTTATGACTTCCCATCTGAACTGCAACATTCAACAGCCATTGTTACTTCTCATCTACAACCTATCCTATTAAATACAGGTTATAGTTTCAAATACTCAAGACTGAATTCATTTCCAAAGTCTCTGTTACCTCACCACAATGTAACACACACAATTCTAGCCAAAGGTATAAAACAAAACATGAGCAGATCAAGTCAAACATTCAGAGGAACAGAACCCAAGTAACATCAAGGCACTGAGGAAACAATATCAAGGAAAGAAAGATCAAAGTCTATAATCTCGACTCTAAACATCCATACACCCCAGAATTAGTAGCACATCATTTAACCAAAATATACCAAAATCATAGCTACTGCCACTTCCCTTAAGGAGAGAGTTATTTTCAGACTTGTTCTCTGCACTGGCACCTCCCCCTCAAACACCACATAGGTATTGTGCCTTCAGCTAATTCCAAGGGAGGAAATGGGGTATGTAAAATTGCTGCTAGGTGTGCTTTGTGCTCTGAGTAGGCAAAGGATCTCATGGCTGAGACACTGCTGTGATGAGGAGACTGAAATACAGTTTTTGGCTTTGACATATTCCAGATGACACTGACAAATCACTCAGAGCAAAGGAAAGGACCGACCAGGTCTCATTCTCCAGGGAAGTTGGCTTCAGGTTTCCCGTGCCTCTAAAGGGTACTGCAAAGGAAATGCAGAATGACTTTTATACTACAACATTTCTTAATTACTTCTAGCTGTTGGGGTTTTATAGTTAGTGGATAATGACTGTGGCTAACCTGGTAGAGCTACTCAGACAAAACTGCAGAAACTGATCTCAATAAATATCCCTGTCCATAATAAAACCATGCTGAGGGAGAACCAGTTCTACTCTGTGTGACCTGATTACTGCAGTTCATTAGTTTCACATATTTCACCTCATCTATCAGAAGCCAGCTCCAGACATTCACCCCACTCCTTCCCAGGTGTATTAAATGTTTCTCTACAGCCACGGATCAGAATCAGTTCACATCAAAATACTGCAGATTGGACCTGTGCCCTACATAATTTGCTTCTAAACAAATTAATCTAAATTTCCTTAGGTTTATTTAAAAAAATAGCAGCTATCCAAGGCTCAGTCATCAAAGGACATATGAAACTGCTGCTAAAAGGTCAGGCATACAAAAGAGAAAAGATCAGGTATAACAATAACTCAGATAATAGCAAATGAACTCCTTTCCCTGGAGCAAGAAATAGCTGATAATGAGTGCTTAAGACTCCTATTAGCTATTCTTTCCAGCCTCACCAATACAAACTGCATTGTCTTCTGATGTTTTGAAAACTTTTCTTAAAAAAACCCACAAAACTTCAAGAAACAGTGGGTCTTTGAAATCTATCACCTATAATACATCAGGGTTATCCACAATGAAACCACAAGGCCTCAGACATCCAACGACTAAACAATTACATTTATTAAGCCACATGATCATGTCTATAACTTGTACAAGCTTCTGGGGGATTATTTTACCAAGTAATACTCTGTAGACAGGTCATATAAATGAAAAAAAAAAGCAGACAGCAGAATCACAGAATGGCTTGGGTTGGCAGGGACCTTAAAGGCCCTCTGGTTCCACCCCCTGCCATGGGCAGGGACACCTTCCACCAGCCCAGGTTGCTCCAAGCCCCATCCAAGCTGGCCTTGGACACTTCCAGGGCTGGGGCAGCCACAGCTTCTCTGGGTGACCTGTGCCCACCCTCACAGGGAAGAATTTCTTCCCAATATCTTAACATCTAATCTAAACCTACTTTCAGCCAATTCAAAGCCATTACCCCTTGTCCTGTCACTACATGCCCTTGTAAAAATTCCCTCTTCGAGAATCTGCTACAGCAATTAATGGCCACAGCTAGGAAAGAACACACGTCTGGAGAGAAATACAATATTTGTGCATGTTTTTAGTACCTCCACGTTGGGGGAAGAGACACAGAGGGCATCTGTCCTGTAATGAGTTACTCCTTAAAAGGCAAGAAAATATTTTGCTTGCACCTTACCCTTCAGGCCTTCAAGGCTGTCTGTAAGCTCCAATTAGAAAGGTGCAGCTGAAGACAGGGAGTGGATACATATCCATGAGGGAGGAAAAAGGTTTCCTCTGCCTTTCTGACACAGTGACTACAAGAGGCAAAGCTGAATATCTGGACTGGCTTAC
>JAWWMO010000002.1:3624864-3688043 GCA_035047845.1 Dendrocincla fuliginosa
AGGGAGGAAAAAGGTTTCCTCTGCCTTTCTGACACAGTGACTACAAGAGGCAAAGCTGAATATCTGGACTGGCTTACAAGCAGAGGTTAGAAAGTATGCACGCTCTCCACCATAACAATGTAGGATTTTATCAGGCTGCTCACACATCTGCTGTGCAGAGCAGCAGTTTAAGATACACATCTTTTAACTCTCCGTGTTTGCATTTGCACACCGTGAAGAGCAGTGCCATACAGGGCAGCCAGAAGGCTCCACCACCTTCCCCAAACGAGATTCTGGGACTCAAACTTTTCAGACTCTGCCTGCACTGAGCATGCAGAGCGCTGTCTTCAGATGGCCCAGGTGAGCACCACCTCCTCCTCAGAAGTGCCTTTGTAGCAGAATGTTTCTAACATAACTCCTGTGGGTGTTTTTAAGCACTCGGATTATTTAACACACTGTAGGTGGAAGAACTCCGGCTATCGCAGCGTGTCTGGACGGGCAGGAATGCAGGAAGAGCTACAGAGGCAGAACTGAAGGAGCAGTATCAGCACAGGAGGAGGGGCAGGGCAAAGACAAGCAGCACCCAATGCCCATGGGCAGAGCGAAACCCCGCTGCAAACACGAAGCACCTCCCCAGGCTGCTCTTTTTTGTTTGTTATGAGGGGAGAAAAGCGAAAGGAGTTGGAACATCATGAGAACTGGAAGTTGTTTCGGAACTCTCATCCCACTGCAAGCGGCCAGCCCCCTCCACCCGGCTGAGGGTTCCCTTTGCACCTGACCAGCCCCCCGCAGCCTAAACCATGGCTGTGGCATGGGCACACCGGGGGAGCGCCTGTCCCCGCCGGTGCCAGCGGTACTCACAGGCAGAAGAGGTGCTCGCACTGCCCCAGGGACACGGGCTGCCGCAGGACGCCGGCGCTGTGGGCACAGGGAGGACAAACGCGGCTCTTTAACACGGGGCAGGAGCCGCGGGGTGGGGATGAAGGGGAAAGGGGCAAGGGGAATGATCCATTACCAGCGGGAGCAGCTCAGCGCCTCCTCCAGCCGCCCCAGCGCGGCGCGGGTGCGGGGCCAGCGCTGCGCCATGGCCGGGCCGGGGGGGCCGCCCGGGGCCGGCTGATTGCCCGAGCGCCCGCGCAGCGCCTCCCTCATCGCTGCCCTTCAGCGCTGCCCGGCTCCCATCGCGTTCCCTCCCCTCCGCTCAGCGCTGCCCGGCTCCCATCGCGTTCCCTTCCCTCCGCTCAGCGCTGCCCGGCTCCCATCGCACGCCCGACTCCCGCGGCCCCTCAGCCCTTTCCCGCCGCCGCCGCTCCGAATTGCGCGCCCGCCGCCAGTGCGCATGCGCGGGGCCGCTTCCCGCGCTCGGGGAGCGGGGCGGGCCGTGAGGGAGGGGGGGATGGCGGAGGGCCGGGGGAGCTCTGAGGGCCGGGGGATGGCGGAGGGAGCGGAGTCACCGTGATCGGGACTGGGAAACGCTGCTGGGCTCATCCCGGTACAGCCGGCGACCCCACGGCCACCGTGGGAACCAGACCCTGGCGCGGAGTGCCGCGTTTCCAGCCTTTCCTTGAGCACCTCGCCAGCACCGCCGTGGGCTGCCCGCTCCAATGTCTTACCACCTTTTTTTCCTGATGTCCAGCCTGAGTCGAGGCCGCTTCCCCTTGCCCTGTCCCTTGTCCCCTGGGAGCAGAGCCCGATTCTGCCCGGCTCCATCCTCCTGTCACAGATTTGTACGGAGACAGAAGGCCCCCCGAGCCGCCTCCTCTCCAGGCTGAGCCCCCCGGCTCCCTCAGCTGCTCCTCTCAGCACTTCTGCTCCAGCCCCTTCCCCGGGACACGCTGCAGCTCCTCTCTGCCCTTCCCAGACCGGTGTGGGCTCGGCAGTGCCACCAGCACAGGGGCAGGCCCTGCTGCCCACGCTGTCCCTGAGGCAGGCCGGGTGCCACTGCCCTTCTTGGGCCCACGCTGGCCCATGGTCAGATGTGGCCAGCCAGAACCGAGGGATGTTCTTTTATCTTCTCCCAGCCAGAACCCCAGGTGCTTCTGCTCTGGGCCACCCTCCAGCCCCCCTGCCCAGCCGGCAGTGCTGCAGGGGCTGCTGTGGCCAAAGGGCAGAATTCAGCGTTGCATCTTGTTGAACCTCATGCTGTTGGCCTCGGCCCATCTGGATACCACAACAGCACCCAAATCAACCCAACACCCGCACCCGACGAGCCTGCACCATTCCAGTGTTTGTGTATCTGTAACATGTCTAACACAGGATAAATAATCCCTACCCAAGTGAGGCTGAGACAGCATCCTGGTGCTCAGAGCATCCCCCCCTTATGCCTGGCACCCAGCCCAGGCAGGGCACCTGCCCGCCTGACTGTGCCTTTCTGCTCTGACTTTAAAAATTTCATTCTCTTCCCTCTCTTTTACCCATTCCCCAGTGTCAGTCTAACTGAGACACCTCACCAGTCGCTGTTATTTTGGGTTTCCAGAGTGTTTTTCCCCTCAGCCCGTGTGTCCTGCAGCGCCTCAGGGTTCAGCCCAATCTCCCATCTTTTACAGGGTGCTGTTTTTCAGGCGGTACCTGCACAGACACATCCCCCACCATCCCTCTACAGCGTAATTACTGGAGCACATAAAGCAGTTATAGCAGGAATTTATCACTTTCAGGTAGAAATACTCCTGGCCAAGTAAAAGATAGAGCAGGAATGCCAGGAGCGATTTATAACAGGCTCACTGACATTTCACGTGGAGAAGCTCCGTCAGTGAAGAAGCATCAAGCCATAAATCTCAGAGAAAACATGATTAAAGCAAGCTAGTTATTCTTTGAGGGAACTTCATCATAAAAGGATGTGGTGGTGTGGAGCCACAAAATTTGGTTGGCGACAGACGTGGAAAACAGCCATCAGAGCAGCATTCCAGCTCCCTAGAGAGAAGGATTCCTACTTAAATGGGTGTTAAATCAGGGCTGGAAGTATTTCTTAATAAGTTATTAATGTCTTCCAAGAACAAGGTTCTCCAGTTTTCAGGTGTCACACTCCTCTGCTTCAGTAGTTTGCTCTCTTTTTTTTTCCCTCTGTGGCTCCTGAACACTGGGGATGGTGTAAACTGGGATTTTTATTAATTTTTTGACTTTATTTATAGAAGGCTAAATATTTATCTTTGCTACTAATATTAGCCAGAGGTGCAAGGCAGTGAGCACCACACAGGCCACAGAATTGTGAAACTTCTCAGCTCCACTGACCTGAGAACATTTGCTGCTGTCACCTGGGCCAAACCGACACGCCACAGGATGAACCCCTGTCACATTGATTGGAATGATGGGGCATTCAGCCTTTATCAAATCAATGCCATCATATCTCCTAATTTCATCTCCTAACACCACCTTGGCTTTCTCTGTGTCCATAACTCCCAATCCTTATCCATGAGAAGGGAAACCGTGGGGGGTCCCAAGGGTCAAACAACATCCTGTGCCTCGCAGGTGACGCTGTCCTTGCAGAATCCCAGCTGGAAGGGGGTGGATGCAGGCGTCCCCATCCTCACACGTCTCGTCTCCCCGGCACACAAAGGAGGGCTCTTTGTTGCCATCGGCAGCTGCATCGGTTCGCTGGGATCCCGCTGGGAAAAGTGTGGTTGTGTCTGTGTAATAGCCCGTTGTTTTCTGGTGCTCAGGGAGCCCCCGCTGGGTTAATAACAGAGCGCGGTGTCCCTCCTGCTCACAGCCTGTCACCCTGCGATCGGTGGGATCTCTGCCGAGACAAACAGAGGCGAGCGTGGAAGTGCGACAGAACCAAAGGCAGACCACACCTCGTAAGAGACACGTGTAGGTGCCAGATGCTCCCAGGCAGCAGCTGGGCTCGGATTTGTTTCGGGCAGGATGTGACTTGCAGTGAGCTGCTGCAGAGCTCAGCGCTCTCCTTGACTATCGTGGAGGAGGGAAAAGGGCAGGCAGAGGTGCCTGGGGCTGTCCTGCCCAAAAGGGGAGCTTGTCCCAAGCCCTGCAAGGTGCCCGTGGTGCCTCTTCCCATCCTGTGTGCACACACCAAAACACCTGGATGCAGGAGAGGGTGACAGTGAGGGGCACACCTGAACGGGGCACCCTTGCTCCTTTCCTTGGGCTGCAAGGGGTGGAGCTGAGACAGGGACCCGCTCCCTGACATCACCAAAACGGGGATAAACTCAAAAAATAAGCTAAACCCGTCATTTTTCCCGTAAAAATGAACAGTTGCCAGATGCAACCTTAACATCCTACTGCCTCTTACTTGGCTGTTGTGTGCTCATCCTGTGCTCCAAAATCCCAGCTCCCAGAGTCTCCCAGAACACTGGGGATACTGAAAGATGGCAAAAGGCCTCACTGTCGAGATGAAACTTTAATGCAATTTGAAGCATTAAAGTGCAGGTTACAAACAACACTTGATCCATAGATCTCTTGAGTCAACCTGGCATTTATGTTCACAAAATATGAGATGCCAATATATACTGTATAGGACAGTAAACCAGATAAGTGCCTCATCTTCCTTCCCTCCAGCTGAAATATGTTTAGTGTCTCTCTCAATAAATCCATGTGTGCACACATAGTCTCCATTGTGCTGAGACATTATGTGGGAATTTACAAACATTTACAACTAAGTTAAACTGAGGCAAAGCGCTGCCCTGGGCAGCCTGCATCTAACAAATACTTGTGTTCAAGGAAGATGTAAAAGTCACGAATGATTCATTCCTCTTAATTTCATAAAGGTTAAGGAGTTGGCGCTCTTGGAAACCTAAGAAACATCTTCCTCTGTAGTGAATTACTGCAACCAATTGGACAGTCAGGAGCAAAAAAAAATGATGCAGAGAACAGAGGGAAGCAAGAAATATATCTCTAAATTTGGTTTATGCAGTATTTAAAGTACAAGTAGAGCCATTCCAGGCAGTATAAGGCCCACACACTTTAAAATAAATTTGTTGCATGACAGAAAGCCAGTAAAGCGGTTTCAGCAGTGGTGTGATATAGTGAGACAGCGGCGCTTGGTACGTGCATGAATCAGCTCCATACCCCGCTGAGGCAACGATCATCTTTGCTGTGCTAAACTGTTAATGTGATTTTCAAACAATGCGGAGCTTCGGAGCAAAACCCGCGCTGAAAGATGGACTGGGCTGACGGGGAAGGGAAAGAAATCCTCATCTACCTCATGCTTCATTTCAAAGCATTGCCCATCTGGTAAAGACCTTTTTATGTAAATACACTGGTACCTGATATTTTATTCATTTAGCGAAGTTCCCCGTTGTTTTTCAACAAATATACAATTATTACGTGATTCATCATGTAACGGGAAGGAGGGAGCGGAGGGAGGCAGTTCCATTGAGTCTCACAAGTCAGCTATTTTCTTGGGGATTAAAAGAGCCAAAGCATCTGTCAAGAGGGGGTCTTTCTCCCCCCATCCACCTAAATACAGAGCACATCCTGAAACCACCCCACCAGGAAAGGTGTCACAGCAAGTGACAGAATGGATTCACTCCATCAGAAGACTGGAAAAAAAATGGGAGGAGGAACAGCCTCATGCTTTGAATTCCCTCTTTTCCTAAATGTCTGAATCAAAGCCTTTAACAGGCTTAGTTTGCTACTCGTGCCGCCCCTCTGGGGCCAGTTTTGCTGTGCACCCAAGGCCCTGCGAGCTCACCATGGTTGCAGAGGCGTCGTGGGGTGCAGCGCTGACTTGAAAGACATGGCTAGCAAGTTCTAGGATTTAAAATGTTGAGAGATTGGATCCCCAAAAGGAAATAATAGTAATAACAATAATAATAGAAAAGTCTGTTACACTTTCAGACTAAGCAGTACAGTCAGCATTGCATTACACGGCATTAACTTATTTGTCGAGCCTCAATAGCAGGAACATCTGCTGGTGTTAGACATGGCATTTTTAATTAAAGGCAGCAGCAGAGAAGCCTCTGGTTCATTGGTTCTGCTTTCACTGTGCAAATTGCTGAAGCCAAAGGGCACTTGTGCAGAAGATCTGGTCAGAGCACAAGCTCTGGACCCAGCGCTGCAGAAGCGCGAGCAGAAAAGCGACCGAGGTGACAGGTGATTTACACCTGCATCCACTGGGCCCATCACCCAGCAGGAGACCTCTGTGAATGCCCACATGGGTCAGAATGGTGGGGGGGTTTACAAAGCTGAGATTACCCTTCTGTTTTGGCCAGAGAAGGGGTTTCCTGCAGAAAGGCAAGAAACAGAGAGCAGCAAAGCAGGAGAACACCCTGTGCCCAGCAGGGGACCACGGCCATACCTTTGCTTCAGCAGCTGCTGATGCTTCCCTGCTCCAGGTCTGGGATGCACGGATGGATGGCACAGACCCACCATATCAAGCAGTGCCCTCCAGGAGATTTACCTTCCAAAGGAACAGAGGTTTGAACAGGGAATAATTTGCATCCCGTATCGGCTGCCAGACCTCTGGTCCTAAGCAGGTCAAGGAGGATGAAAAATCAGACCTTGGCCAGGGATTTGAGCATGGCTGGAAAATGCCCAAAGCCCCTGGCAGTGTGGATACATCTGAGACAGAGCCAACCAAAACAAAACCTTCTTGCCCTCTTCCACCTCCCACCACCCCAAGGCAGCCTCACAAGCCTGGGCCATTGCTGAGCAGTCTGCCTTGACAGGACTCAGCCTTTCTTTAATAAGATGTGAATTAAAATCTGTTTGCAAACCACCAGGTCCTAACTGAGCTCGGCAGATGGGCAAAAAGATGAGCAGAGTTCTTGTCTCAGGCTGTGGCTGCAGAAGCGTCAGCCCCACGGACACGCGTGGCTGCCTTCCCGTTGGCACAGAGGGGGCAGGATTTCCCTCGACGAGCCCCACAGATGGTGTTTGTTTGCTCAGCCACGATAAAAAAAGGAAAATATTTGGTGCAATCTGCTAGCAGACAGACACAGACATATGGTCGGTGCGAGGCGAGCCTGGATGCTCAGGAAAACGCAGTCAAGGCTCTGCAGAGGCTTTTAGATGTTGGATTGCCCTTGAGTTGAGTGGGATACAAGTCCAAGGAAACCTCTGAAGAACCTGAGTACGTGTTTTGTAGAGTGGCTGCTGTGGCTTGAACCCTCTTATTAGCCCCACTCCAATTAGTCTTATTATATTATCCCTATTGTACTAGAGTTATTATAATTAACCCACTTTTAATTTATGCAAACCTCAGCTCTGGCTCAGCACTTGGAGAAATTCTCCCTGGTTTGATGTCTGTTCATCTGGCACACACAAAACACAGGTTAAAAATGACAGTCAATTAAAGGCAATTACTTGCATTTTTGGACCCAGCAGAGTCAAGATGCAGGTGCAGCATCGCTTTTGTTCTCTTTACCTGTGACTTATGAGCTCGTTTTTAAACATATCCTTGCAGCCTCAGGCCTGTGGGAAATCTTTGGGCCACCCCAAAAAATAAAATTCTTTTTATTTTCCTTGCAGTTACATTTTAAAAATGCAAACCCTAATTGTTCTGATCTCTGTTTCCCAGACATCAAGGCCTCTCTCTTACTCAGGACTAACCTCCAGCCAAAGCAGCACTGGTGACCTCCATGAGGTCAGTCAAGGATCTCTACAGCCTCAGTCAATGCTCAGCACTTCCAGTTTCATCAAGATAAAACAGATTACCAGGACTGAGGGTGCTGGACCTCTTTTGAGGAGAAATTTGCTGTGACTTCTAAACAACAAACCTGCCTCACTTTAAAGAATTAAAGGAATTTTGGGCTGTAGGGTAGATGCCTGATCTACGCCTGAGTGCTTGGGGGCAGAGACAGATGCTGTGCCCGAGCATGGAGATGAGGATCCCTGTGGGGTGAAGTTCTGTCACCAACAAATTTAGAAATGATCTGTGGAGAGGTCTGGAGCCACGTCTCCAGCCCTGTTATGAGCTCCACACCCAAAACACCTGGTACAGTCCTACTGGTGCCTCTGCTGGCCTTGCTCTGGTGCTTGAGGGTCTCAGCCCCAGCTTTTAGCTTGAATAAAGTTACATCAGGGGAACAAAAATAATATATCAGCAAGGAGTACAGCTGGCATTTGTGGAGAATGTGAAATGTGTGGGTAATACTCCTTTAATTTAAATTAAAATGCTCCTTCCCTGCTAAGCCTTCCTTCTGAAGGCAGGAGCAGAGGGCTCCAGCATCCCACCAAACCCATGCCTTGTGCTTTTTAAATGTGAAAGCCAGAGCTGAGCTGCAAATGAAAAGAAGCGAGGAACCCCATGGGGCTACTGCAGTGACCCCTGGGTGAGGGCAGCTCCTGCAGGGCCCTGCAGAGGGGTTGCAGGAAGATCTGGGGGCAGTGCACAGAGCTGCCCCGCCGAAATATGTCCAAGAGCTCCCAGTCTTGCTTCTCCCCTCGATGCCAACTCGCTGTGTCACCACAAGACAGATGTTGTGGGGCTGCAGCCTGGCCAGAACTGTTGGCATTCCCTCATGTGGAGAGGTCCCAGAGCAGTTTCCTGCCTTGCTTGCTGCCTGGGGGAAATGAAGGAACAAAACCCACAGCACATCTGTATGTGTTCACAAGTAAAGGTATGTATTTTGCAAATAGGTAAGGATATTCTCTTTTCCATATTAATCCATACTAAATCCAAATTAACATGATAACAGCTCCTGGTGATTTATGTTGTAATAAATAACAGCAACCGTGTGCTGCTTAGCTGATGATTAATGATCCTTATTTACAGCGTGTTCAGCTCAGGTCTGCAGGTTACACTTACAAACATCAAAGGAGGGTTCAGCTTTCCTTTTCTCCTGTGTTTTGAGGCCACGTCGTAAATCCTGGATGGGCAGCCTTGACGGCTGCATTTTAATCCATAAATAGGATTGCTATGAACTGCCAAGAGAAACACCATTCTGACCTCACAGCCACAAGGGCTGTTTCCCTCTGGTCTGGGTGCAGGCTTGGCTGTTCCAGCCTCTGCAGGAAGCGGTGCTGGAGCTGGTGGCTGCCAATGCCATCTCACTACCTCTGAGTTATCAGGGTCTGTCTCTCCAGTGTACCGTGGTGTAAGCACCAACCCCTGTTTTTGTGCTCTGATTTTTCTATAATCTCTCATTTCACCTCCAAAGTAAGTGGGATGCTTTGTGACACCAACACTGCCCCTCCTAGAGCTGGGGCACAACCCCAGCCCTGCACCCACACTGCCCCATCCTACTGCCAGGACTGCCCAGCCCTGAGCTGTCCAAGCCCAACAGGCTCCTTTTTCCTGCCCTGCTCCACAAACAGGCCCAGGGGGATGGGAAAGCCCCGTGGCACAAACCCTCCCGTTTTCATTAGATGGGTGCTGAGCACCTCAGCATGTCACAGCATGGGTGGATGGAAAAACAGAATCTCATTTCCTAAGGTGATTTCAAGGACTTGTATAACCACGTGGGCTGGTGTGTTCCCTTATGCAGCCCAAGCAAACTCACCCCATAATTTCTGCTTGAGCCAGAGCTCAGAAAGGCCAGAGGCGGTGGAAGGGAAGTACAGCACAGCAGCTTTGATTTATCAGGATGATGAGTAATATGTAAACTTAGCTTCTCCCATTTAACTTGGCAGGAGAAGGGGTGCTATATTGTTCAAAGGAACGTTGTGTCAGTGTCACATACGAGCTGATTTCAAGCCCTGAAATCACCCCTTTAGGATAATCACAGTGGAAAAATAACCCCTATAACATCAAGACTCTCCAAGGGAGCTGTGAAGGTTTCTTGCTCTCACGGGTCAGGACTGGAGCCCCACTGACACTCACCCAGTAATTACATTTTTCTGTGTGGTGGCAGAGTTATGCTGTTCTGGCACATGGGATTTCTGGAATGGCTGCGATATGAACTCAGCCTGAAACTGCATCCCTCGGCTTTGCTGCCTGCATTGTCAGGAAAGGCAGGGCAGCAGTCATGGAGCAAATCACCCTGTTCTTCCTCCACTTGGCTACAGCTGAGCATTCTCAAACACTTCCATCCTGCAGCTGTCGGGGCCCAGCCCTAGCACATTAAGGACCTTTGGAGGTTGCACAGGCTTGTGCCCTGCCTAGTTTTCAGCCCAAATCCCCCCAGTGAAGGTCCCAATTGCTGCAATGTCGTGGTATTCCCTAATCCTCCCTGATTTCATACGTCCCAAGTTTATAACCCAACCGTGACAAACAGGATGCTCCCTTCGACAGACAGCCAGGGTGGTTTGTAACATCCTTCAGTGCATGGCAAAGAACTGATTACAGGGGGAAAAAAGCCACTTGTGAGTCCATAATGAGGATGGTCAAATGCTGAAGATGCAGAAAGCAGGTTAGAGGAGAGGCCTCGCTGCCCATGCGAGGGAGGAGACCTGTACAGCCACTCCAGTATGTTGACACAGAGGGTTATCGCAGTGGGAAGCACCAGCCCGTGAGTAAACGCTCACTTTGAGGCTCTGCCCTCCTTGGAGAGGCTTTAATAATTTCCAGGGAGGCTCTGAAGGTTCATAAAAAAAAAATGAATAAGGAAGTGAGCCTGAGCAATTGCTCTGCTCCTCTTTACAGCAAGCCTGGAGCTGCCCTTGCCTGGCTGATCAGGTGCGGCGCTGATTTCCCAGGTTCCTGGAGCAGAACGGATTCAGTGGCTCCACAGCCTGCTTTGCAGTGATGGATGGGAATGATTAGAATTGTTAATCCCACTAAGCCTATGGTCTCAACTTTTGAGGGTGCTTAAAGGAACACTTGAGGAGCATGTGAAGATGTCTGGAGCAGGTGCTCCCGTGCCCCTCTCAGTGTTGCTCTTAGGCCACCATCTGGTGCAAGGTGACGTGATGTTGCATTAAAACTGGGTCCCAGGGTTATTGACACACACCAGCCCTCAGGCTTGGTGGTACAATAGGCAAAGTAGATTCTCCTTCAGCTTTACTTTATTTGCTAGCATTTTAAATAGGAATAGGCCAGAGCAGCCAGACTACAGGTTTCAACCAGGACTTCGACTGAGGCTCCAAACAGGGACCACACTCCTGACTCCCACCTACTGCATTTGGTGCTTTGGAAGTGGTGTTACGCTCAAGGTTAGAGGTGGAAAGGTATTTTGAGTTCTTTTACCTCACATAACTCCCACAGATGTCTGAGGGTCGCCTAAAAGTGCTCTGGTGTTCCTAGCAATTCTTCATGTTCACATTGTTAATGTTTTAATGAATTTTCTTATCAAAGTCAACTCTGATGCTTCAGCTTCCACAGTCCCTGGGAGAAGGTTTTTTTTACAAAAAAGTGGGAAAAACTCTTACCTTTTAGAAGCACCTGGATCTTAATTGCTTACCAGAAAGTATCTGTTCGGAGACAATTGCTCTTACAAAGCTGAAAATGGTTTCTGTGTTTTTCCTCTGCCTTGCTCCTAGTCCAGGCTGCACCACCCCAGGGGCTCTTCCCTACTGGAGGAGCAGGCTGTCCTTAGTGATGGAAACTCATGTGTAACTCCTGTGGAGCCCCCATGGATATGGGTCACCAGGCAGGCTTCAGCTCTGCCGATGGTCCTCTCAGCACGTGTCTGTTTTTAACTGCGCTGGTGTAAATAAAGGTACTTTACTAATTGGATGTGTGACCCCAAGGGAACTCCTTTAATTGCATTTCAATCTGGTTGGTATCATTTTAACTTAAATTCATTGCTGCCTTGCACAGGAGTAACCCAACTGGGTCTGGTTATGGAGAAGCATATCAACCTGCTTCCTCCTCCCCGTCACACAATGGATGTGCTTCCATTTGTCTCTGGCCATGAAACAGCAGCACAGACACAACCAGAGGGCTGGGTAAACCACCCCCCAGGGTAGGGCACAGAGAGGAGGGGGCTGAGAGCTCACCCTGACCTGCTGATGGCAGCCAGAGCCTCAGTTATAACCCTGCCTTCACTTGGATTTTATCTTGTGTGCGTTGCCATAAATTCTATCACGCCCTTCCTGTTTCTTCCTTTGGAGTCAGTGAAGACCTGAGCTCTTTCTAACAGACTCTTAATTTCCACCCAACTTGCTGGTCTAGTGAAAGACTCACTGGTTAAAACAGAAGAGCCTCCACTGCTCTGGAGGCTGGGGTGGATGGTGGGATTGTTGCTTTGGGCCTTGCATCTTGTGGGAGCACTGCCATTTATTGCTCTCACCTCCCAGCTCGGGGCCCTCCCAGTTGCTCTGCCTGGAGATGGCCTGTTTCCAGCAGTGTCTTCCAGCAGCGTCTTTCTTCCAGCAGCAATGGGCACCGAAGTGCTGGGGAGAGGCGCCTGCTTTCAGGCATCACTCCAGGGGCTGCAAGCACCAGTATCCATTTCCTGCATCCCAAGCTCAACGTGGCCACGGTGACTCTCCCATTGAGGCACGTGCCAGCGTTCAGGTGCTGCAGGATGGTACCATGGCGTGGGTCAGGCTCCAGTCCCCAGGTATTGATACCCCTTGGGGTGGTTTTGTGCAGCTTCCCCCATGCCAGAGATATTTTGAGGAGCCTGTCCTGGCCCTGGATGGGCTGCCCTGCCCCTGCTGCTCCCCAGCACCGTGGGGCTGGTTGTCCTCCCTCATGACCAGCGCTGGGGAGGAGCAGGGCCAACAGCAGGGGCTGGATGTGTCCCCTACTAATGTTGTTGTTATTATTTCAGTGCCATCTTCCTTCTTTCCACCCTCTCCCTGAACAACTAAATTAATTAGAGTGGGTTTTTTTTTTTTTTAAATACTGTCATGGAATAATAATCCTGGTGAATTCAATTTTTTTTGTCATTCCCCACTGCTTCTTTTCTCTCTCGTGCTCTGTTTTAATATGCTGCTGCTACTTTGTTATAGCTATGCAAGATCACAGCTGTTGTCTGCAAAAAAAAAAGAAAGAGTAAAATCATGCTATGTGCTGTTGCCATCCAAAACCCATTTTTCTTCCTCCAGCAGCTCACAAAATAACCCTTCCCCTATTAAGTGCAGAAGCATACATTTTTCTTGGCTTGTAAAAAGCCAAAAAGCCTCACAGCAGCTTCAGTGAAGCTGCAGCAGTGGAAGGAAGTCAAAGCTCCTACAACAGGCTGGGGCCCCATCCTGAACCTGTGACGAGGTCGGATCCTGCACATTCTGGATCCCAGGAGTGAGCCCACACAGGCAGCAGGTCTGTGGGCACCACCAGCTCCTGTGCTTTAGTAGCCACTGAATTCCATTTACCTGGATGTGTTCATTCGACCTGTAAACGTGTTTCCTGAAAGGACCCAGTAACAAAACCCTCTTGCAGCTCCCATGAAAGGACAAAAAAATCCCATTAGACCCCACATTTATATTTACAGTGTTTCACTTAACATTGGCCCTTCCAGACAGCTTTCCTCAGCCCTGCCAGACCCTCTCTGACCCTTTGAAGTGAGCCCTCAGTGACCACTGGCATCGAGACCAAAGCTAAGCAAGGATCAGGCTGGAGAAGTGTTCTCATCAACAGCACAAAGCGGTAAATGAAGGAGAGCCAGGATGGAGATTTGAATCGTTGGCTCCAAGTCCACAGCTCCAATTACAAACCCGACTTCAATCAGCCTCACGATGCACACAACCAATTCTGAAATTCCTCCTTGACTCCCTGACCCTGGCTTGTTCAGCGACTGCACTGCCTATACCTCATGTCTGTGATGTGCCAGAGAGGTTTCAAATGAAGCTCGGTCGAGGCCCGTGCAGTTCCAATTAACACACAGGGGCTCTGTGACCACTCTGGCAGGGCTTGCCCCGGCTCTGCTGCCTCCAACAAGGGTTATGAGGGTGGCTGAGGTGAGATTGCACTAAAGGAGATGAAAAGCTTGTTTTCCTCCTGTACTGCAGCTCCTGGAGAGGCGGCGTGCCGTGGTACACAGGGCGCTGCTGGGTCAGTGTGTTCAGCCACCTCACCTCCCTGCCCGGGCCACAGGGAGGAGCGAGCCTTTGGCTGCCTGGAGATTTTGGAAAGCAGAGTCATGTAAGGCAAAAATTTCTGAGGGGATCCAGAGAGGGCTGACAATGGGTGGCACCTGCTGTGACACCCACAGGGGCAGATGATGGCGAGTGCCAAAGATGGGGGAGGATGGATGCACAGCCTGCTCATAACCCTTCAGGCACATCCTCATCAGCTGCCTTTAGGCAGTGCTCCACATTTCTGGCCACCCCTGGAACCAGAATGGACCCTGCTCAGGGAGACAAAGAGGTGATGAGAAGCCTGCAGCTGGTGTGCAGAGGCAGGAGAGTGTTAGCATCCATGGTTTTTTGCCTCAGAGCTGAGCTTGGAGTGTGTCCCACACCTGAAAGGGACAGGATGAATCTGAGGCTCTGCAGGGAACAGGGATGTTTGTAATGTGGCACAAAAGGTAATTCAGCCCCTGGTGACGTGATACACAACCACCTTGCCAGATGCTTCAAGCCCCCAAACAGTTGTAAGTGCTTCTCCACGGGCCTCAGTTAAATTCCCTCCAGGATGTAAACTTGGGCTTGTTTGGACCAATACCTACAGACTTGATTGCAACAGCAGATGGTTTATTTCTACCTGCAAGTGAGAACGGGGAGTGTATATCATGGCCCTGACACATTTCACATGGAGCAGATGTTTCTATTAATGCCAGAACTGGGTGGAAATTCAAAGGATGCTTTTTGCTTTTTTTTTTTTTCCCCTCAAAACCATTTTACTCAATTAAACTTCAACTTGCTGAAGTATTCCAATGAATCACTTCCTTTTTTTGTTTTGTGTTTTGTTTTTTTTTGGTGTTTTTTTTGTTTGATTAGTAGGCTCTAAAGGGACAAAAGAATAGCCTTGTATCAGTCTCCCTCAATTACATGTAAAGTACATCTGGACGGAGTCGGAAGATCCATCTTTCATTGGCAGTTGCAAAGCCATCAACATAATAAAATAATACTCTGATTGGTATTACAAGGCTGCATTTAAATCATTGGCATTCATGCTCTGAGTCCTTTGCAGGGAGCACAAGCCCTCCATCAGAGAAAAGCTTAATGTTATACTGTGATCCGTGTAAGATATGCAATGAAAATGAGAAAAAAGAGCCTTTGCAGAGCTGGAGACATAATAATAGAAGCTACAATGGATGTCTGGGCAGCTTTTTCAGTTACTTATAAACTGCAGGTGTCAAATGCATTCTGGATAGAAGCTGAATCCCAGTTTTAATTACAGTCAGCAGGTTGAGGCATAATTCAAGGCTTGATAATACCTCCAATCCATAATAAAACTCCTCCTGCTATCAGTAAGAAGTTTACACCAAGACCAAGGAGAATTCATGACCTCTTTGTGGCAACTAAACCCTGAACTTCAGTATCCCACTGTAAAATCCTGAACACTCTTGATATTGAAAGTATCTGCTCCTTCAAATAGCATCAAATAGTAGCTGAACTAGTCAAACTGCTCTGATGATCAGGGTGAGAAAGATGTGCCATTGCAGCCTTCATCAAAGGTTCCTTTGGCTCAAATTAGTTTTGGGGGAAGAAAAAAGGGAAAAGAAACCACCTGTCTGGAATTGTGTGGGTGAACCCAGGTAAGTTGCATGGGCCACCCCAGGTCCTACAAGGTAAGGCTTCATCTGCAATCTCTTTTACCAGCAACAGCAAGTTTATTGAGCTCAGAGTTTAAGTTCATTACGTGCTTGAGTAGCACCACATACACCAATGCCCTGACCCAAAACAAGCCTTTGAGGCCTTATGCTGATACATATGATAAAGAATCATATTAAACTATTCTATTAATGATTCTAGGGGGGAAAGCAGGATGTGTGTGCTGGTGTGCTGAACTCAGCTGCTGGGGGCTGCTGCTCAAAGGGAGGCAGAGGACTCACTGAAAGCCAGCAGGCAGAGCCTTTGAAGCAGAAGATAATGATGCCTTATTGTGTGGGAAAACACAGCTCTGGAGTCACGGGGGCAGCCACCACGTGGGGCTGAGGAGGAAGGTCACTGGAGAGGACACAGAGAGGCAGAGCTGCTGGGAGATGGAGGTCTTCTGAGCAAGGGAGGTGCTTGCTGCTTTTAGTGTGCTCAGGGAAACACATCTCAGGAAGCAAAATCCTTCATGTCAGAGGATTCAGCCAAAACCCCTGCCCTGTTCTGTTCCTCAGCTGTAACAGAGCAGCCCTGAACACCAACCCAGAGGAGAAAAGGGCTCATGGGGAATGATCTTCCTCTGGGTACCAAGAGCCAGGAACTGCCTGACACAGGAGGACTTACTCTAGGAGTTACACAGAGCTGGAATAAACTACAGGAACAAACCAAAACCACTGGCAGCACTAACTTTTAAAATAATTGTATTTGTGCTGACATAACCCCAACATACAGATAAGCTTTATGTCACCACCAAAGATGGCCCCCACCAATGGCATTTGCGACTCTCAGTACACAACACCTACGTCCTCACAACACCCCTGTGAGGCAGGGCAAGGCCACGAGCCCCTTTTCACCAGTGGGGAGCCTGTCCCCACTGAAGGACTTTGGCATGGTTGCCCAGAAAGTCTGTTGCTGAGCAAGGAGTGGAGCGTGGGCTTTCCTCTGCAGCCTGGGGCTGCTCTTTCATCAAACACCAGTCTGATCTGTAACCAAGTGCCAGTCTCAAATGCCTACCATGTTCCCAGTTACAAATGAAGGGCATATCAAAAAAAAGAAAGTACTTTAAGAAAATGGGACTGTGTATCGCCACCATCCCAGAATCAAAGGAAACAGGGCTGGAAGAACCCCGAGGGGCTGTCAGGTCTTTTCCCCAGGTTCTATGATCCCATGTGGTTGGGTCCTCTCAGTAGATGGAGCTTATGGTGCTAGCTTGGCTACTTGTGTCAGAGCTGTCCACTGTCACATCAGGACCTGCATCCATGCCGTCAGGATCCGCTTGATCTTTAGCAAAGTTGATGAAAACCTAGAAGTTTAAAGGAAAACACTCATTCTGTGACAGCATAAATAATTTATAATATGAATGAATATAAAAAAGGAATCGCTGTTCATTTGACTGAGCCTGGAGAGCGCGCTCAGGGATGGCCTCACGCTGGATTTGAGAGTTGCAAATGCTGGTCTTCTATGGGCTAATCTAAATAAATGGATGCACATTCCTGCACTGCTGAATCGACACCCGGGGTGCAAAGGCAGGCATTCCTGCATGAAGCCTAATTGTCCTGCAGCTCAGGTTCCAGCAGCACCATCGAGGTAATACCCGTGTGGAGGCTCGTTTCGATCACACTGTAACACAGTTCCATTATTACTTTAAAACTCCATCTGTCTCTGTGTAATTGGCACCTGTGCACACACAACTGCACAGTGCAGAGATGGGTGTGTAAACCCACCCCCATCGGTCTCCCTTGGAAAGGGATCTGATTAGTACACAAAGTATTCTTACTGCAACACCGCCTCGATCACATTTTCATGTTCACAAATCCAAGCTGTCCTCCCACGAACCTTGGGGCTTCCTGCATTTTGTCTGCTCGTTTCTCCCACAGCCACTGTCCCTTATTAAACCAACACTGAGGAACCTCCCCCCAGATCACTCTGTCACAGGCCATAGCACTACACGGCTGCTCCTCTCTCTGGGACAAACCTAGTCAGTATTTCAGGTGCTGGTGCTCAAGAGGATGATTTCTTCTGGATAGTCCTTGTGGCATCCCTTCAGCTGATGTGCTTCCCACAAGATTTGGAGGCCAGTGGGAGCGTTCTTCCAAGGTAAAATGGAAAGGACTTGACCACAAAGTTAAGTTTGGAGTAACGCTAAATGAATTTACAACCCAAAGAGTGAAATTAAGCGAATTTCCAGGTCTGGTGGCAAGCCTAACCCTGGACTTGGGGGTGATTCATAATCCTGCCCTTCATCCACACCCACGAGGCTGCTGAAATCAGCAGTGACAGAGGAAAGAACAGATCCTTTATGCTACAGGCAGCTTTCCATGTGCATTTTCCTAGCACCAGCACAGGTACCTGGAGGCAGCAGTACTGATAAAGTGCCCCCAGGAGGAATATAGATGGAAATCCCTTTCAAAATGTAGTCTATTGTGTGCAGCAGTCCATTATGTGTAGCCATCAGTCTGCTCCCCTGTTGGCAGTTTTAAATGGATGGTCACACATTTTAATTCCTTACCTCCTCTAACGTCGTCTGACTCACGGAGAAGTGCCTGATGTTGAAGGCTGCTTTGCTGCCTTCCAGGAGATCAAAGATATTTGCTACCCCTCCTGCAGAGACTGGAACGTGATACTCCACCATGTTGAAATGCCGATCCTGTGGGGACAGGAATGATGGGGCAACATGAGGAGGTTGCTCCCCCTACAAAGAGCCAGCAGATCTGATGGGCCGTGGCAGAATGAAGGGGCAGGGGGTGTCTACTGAATATGTCTGGTATTTACCAGTGCTTCCCCATTGGGAGTTTTTGTAGGGTTTGTTTGTGACTGGGAGATGATAACTAAGCCCCAGAGCAGGAAGCTCCAGGGTGGCCACAGCATTTTCCAGCTCCAAGTGTGCCATTTTGATTAATGCAGAGGTTGGGTTATGGACAACAGATGGGGTCTGTGATTAAGTTACTCTGGTTTTACAGTTACTCAGCTACTGGAACCACCCAGCCATCTCACTAGCCATTGAACTCCATGTGGGTGTCCATGCAGTCCAGGCTTCTGTGGGAGCATTCCCAGGACAGAGGGTCATCTAACAGGTGCCTTGGAGGATCACTGCAGTTGTTTGGCTGATGTTATTTAAGCCACCAAAGAACTTGAGGGCTCCAGCTCTTGGACCACATAGCTGATAGCAGTGGCAAGTGTGACTCTAAGGGCACGAGTCTACGTGCAGAGCATATTGCAAGATGTCCATCTTAATGTGAAGGGATTTTGAAGGCTTCTCCTGAAAGCATCTGTCCTGCTTACCTTCAGGCATGTATTTGGAAAGTGTGACCTCATGAACTCTGTCAGCCTCTCAGTGCAAACTGTGTTGCTATTTAAGTGCATCTTCACAGTGAATCCTCTTCCAAACCTAAGGGAGAAAGAAAATCACAATTACCAGTGTTGAAAAGAGAAACCAATAAAGAAAATCCTCTGAGAGTGCTTGCCTGGCCTCTTTGGGGAAATCTAATCCAGGCAGAGTACAGCTTGAATGGGGTCAGGGTTCTTAACCCGGAGTGAAACTTAATAAGAAGCCAAGCTATTGTTAAAACTAATAAAAGCTCAACCCTAATATGCATTTCACATTTGCAGCAGTGAACTGATTACTTGGGGGGCCCCATTTCTAGGAAGAAAGTGCATTAGTTAACACAGAATTTCAAAAGTGCAGTAAGAAACATAACTGAGAAAACGTCACTGTTTTGATGCCCTGCTAACACAGGGCATCAACAGGTCTCATGTTCTGAGCCCTCAGAGCTGCAGGTCAGTAACTCCACACGCCGTTCAGCAAAAGTGAAATAGCTCCATTTCACTGACCTGCTCTTGATATGCTGCAAAGAGCCAATGCACTGGAAACTCCCATTCACCATGATAGCCAGTCTGGTACAGAGGGCTTCACACTCTTCCATGCTGCAAAAACAACCAAGGAACTCTAATAAGTTATTCAGAAGGTATGAAAAAATAGTTGTTTTAGTAATTGGAGACCATTACTTGTCTTCCCTGAAGTACTGTGAGGCTCTGTGGGCACCCACATTCAGCCACAACAAACCCCCAAACCTGTCACAGCTCAGAGCCCTGGAACTGTGCAAGGACCAAGAGGGAGTGTGAGGGATGGGCCTCTCCACACCTCCAGCTGAGCCCAAAATGGGGGCAGAGCCACCCCACCCACCTGTGGGACGTGAGTATCACCGAGCACTTGTTCTGCACTTCCTCACTGATGATTTTCCAAAGGTGGCGTTTAGCATTCGGATCCATTCCAGAGCTCGGTTCATCCTATTGGGAAAGACAGGATTGAAGGTAAATTTGCACTCAAAATCTGATTTTCCCAACACTTGTGCTGTTTCTGGGTTCATCCTCAGTGTTGTGTTTGCTGTAAGGATGCACAGAAGAGCTTACACCGGTACAGAGACAGGACAAGGATTATCCTCATTTCCATTATGGATTTGACTGAGATATCCCACACCTCCTTCAAGCAGGAGCAGGTCACCTTGACTAATCTCCCTATTCTCGCTGCCCTGTGGAGCTGCACAGCTCTCCTGGTGATTGGAGAAACTCACAGCCTCTGCTGGCCTCGAGGAACAGACAGGCTGTGACAGCTTTTTATACCAGTGACTGAAACACCAAACCCCACAGCCACCACCTCAGACAAGGGGACAGCAACAGGCACTTGGGTCCCACACATTTTGCCTCACTCTCATATACTGGTGAAGCACGTGTTGCATTTCTCCACTTGGAGAGACAGCAAGTGAGAGATGACAGGATATATCATCTCCTGTCTTATGTGCTGCTGATGAAATTGTCAGCCGGTCTCTGACTGACAAGCTGCTATTGTTGAGGACAACAGCTTACAAAAGGCAGAAATAAACCTGCTTGGGTTCAGGCAGCCGGCAGTACAGAGGGGATTTCCCCACTGCCTATTCAGATTTTTTATCTCACAAAAGCAGCAAGAGCAGCAGTGTGTGGTCAGGAGTAAAGGCAGCAGTGCTGGGCTTGATACAAGCTGGGACATGGGAGATTTACATCCACTAGGTATCAGACTTAATGTTGGGATTGGGAATCCTGCTCACAGAGCTCTGCACACATTAAATACACAGCAAGTGGGAAAACTGCACAAAAAAAGTATGTTTTAGCAATGGGATAGCTCATGGAAGAACTGGAAAATTCAAAGTGAAAGACAAAAGGGGAAGCCAAACCTAGAAAAACAGTTTTATGTTCTAATCCTGAGGGTTTGGATGGACTTCTGTTGCAAGACTGTGCAGGTTAGTCAATAGAAAAAAGAACAAGATAGAGTTGGGAACAAGGAGAATTTAACTGGCAAATACAGGACCTATTTTTGCCCTCTGAAAGGTGCTATCAGAGAAACTTGTAGAGTCACCACACTCTTAGGCCTCAAAGAATATTTGAGCATTTGCTGGCTCCTAAACTTTCCTGTGATGCTTGTGTTGTCAGGCTAAGTACGGGCCATGTGGGGAGTGCCCTGAAAGCTGTGCCTGAGGAGGTTTTGCTGCACTGTCAGAGTGACCCTGCCAGCCCAGAGACCTGCTCCTCCTTCCTCCATCAAGGGCCCCGTTTCTCACCAGCAGCAGAATGGATGGATTCCCAATGAGAGCCAGAGCAGTTGACAACTTTCTGTTGGTGCCGTAACTGCACATGGAGGTGACTCTGTCCTTGTAGGCCATCAGATTCAGCCGGTGGAGAAGCTGCAGTACAACCTGTGGAGCAAGAGCACTGCTTCCACAACATACCCAGGCATGAATTGCCACACCCCCCCCACTGAAAGACCAGTGTAAAGGGTCTCAGCAAGGACAAATGCTGCATGTGAAGCCCCAGTGTTACTCACCCCCTTGATGTCCCTCTCTGGGATGCCGTGCAGTCTAGCATAGTAATACATGTGCTCCTCCACTGTCAGCAAGTCATCCAAGGCATCTTCTTGAGGACAGTAGCCAAAGAGCGACCAGTGTGCCTCTCTAATGTCATTCAAGGACCTGTGTGAGGAAGTTGGCAAGTCACTGTACATGCACTGAACTGCCACTGCACTCTGGAATCAAACAGGAGTGAGAAAACCCCTTTCTTCAGCTTCCTATTTCCTTTCCCAGCCCTTGAAGGAAAATGTTATGAATCTGCAGATGTGCAGCTTTCAGGCCCTCAGTTCTGCAAAGGCAGCACGCCTAGTACATACACTCTCCAATTGCTGCAGCACCTCAGATGGCACAGCTGCCACCTGAGCCTGACCCCATTTGCAAGGAATGAAGTGCAAGAAACAGCTCTGAGAACAGCAGAGGCACAGCAGCAAAATGCAACCCCCAAGGAAGCAACCACACAGCCTTCAAAGGATGGATTCCCTGCCTTCTTTACTTTTGCTCTGCTTTGAATATTTTGTTTCAGACTTTCACATTTATTTTCCTTCACCACTCAGCCTTAACCACTGCTCTCAGGTTGGTTTGCTTGCACGCCTTCCCCCAAAATCACATCCTCCATACCCAGAATGATCCTGGACCCGCAGCCTTCCGCTGGACGCTCCAATATCACCCGTCAGCATCTTAAAGATCGTCGTCTTTCCAGCTCCGTTCACACCAAGCAAACCAAAGCACTGGGTTGTGGGAAAGAAAAGCCAAAATGTAGGTGTGCTGTATTTGTAATGCAGAAATCCTGCTCTGAGAGGAGTGCTCAGTGCACCTTGGCTCCTCTTTCTCTGGCCCCAGGAGCAAGATGGATTGTGCGAGAGGCAGAGGAGCACGGCACATAGCAATGTTATAATGGAGGTTGTTTATGGGGCAATATTCTGGAGCTCGTATTAGGGCCATTTGTTTAATATGATGAAGAGCCATTCCTTCTCCTGCAAGGAGCATTTCTGCAGGAGCCCATCTGACAGGCCAAATCCTGATCAACTCATTTGTGCAAAGCCTCCCCTTGACAGGAGCAGAGCTACTCATGGAAATGTGGTGAGGGAGGTTTGGGCTGTCATTGGTAAAACCTTAATGCAACACAAGATTTTTGTCAAATAATCTCAGTAATGCACTACATTAATAAGATTAAGAACTGGCTCCCTGTGGTAGTAGGGAGTTCCAGTATCTCATGGTAAAATTCATGTTTTATTGCTAAGGTTGGGGATATGCAGTTGTGTGTTGCATAAGCCATCACCATTGTGCTGATAATTACTATTATTTTGATATCGTTAGTACAGATGAGCTGATGGGAAGGTTCTCATGTGCTGGGCCCAGTGCAGGTGTGCAGCATCCACCCAAGGCTCTTCCCCATCCTGAGGTCCATGCAGGGCACAGTCTGCAGTGCAGGGCCACGGTTTCAGCTGACAGGGGAGGAATGGTGCCCCAAACCCCTCCAGCAGCAGGGTGAATTTTGCCAGAAGGCAGAGACCCTGTAGGAGACTGGAGGAATGGTTGGCTGGCTCCAAACAACCACGTGGGAAAGTGGGGGGGAACAGGGAGAGCTCTGAATAGGTGGGATGTCCACGGCTCCAGCCCCTGCCCCCCTGAGCCTTAGTGAGTCTCTTGCCCACACTGAAATAGAAGTGGCTGAACCACATGAGCTGCCCCAAAACGGCAGAGGGAACACATGGCCCTCTCCAAGTTTGCTAAGTTAAAGCTTGTGAAGTGCCTTACTTTGTCTGAGTCTTGTTTTAAAATTTGCCAAGTACCTTATTCTACCTTTATGTTCTAAAGTTTGTAGTAGAAGTTTGTTATTGAACCTCCCGAGAGTTTTGTTGTTCCTCTGCCACACTGCTCAGAGTAAATCAAACTGCCTTCCCCTAAAGCCATGGAGTGGGATGGGCCATTACAGACCTTGATGCCAGTTGTGGCTTAGAAAAAAACCTCTGCCACAAAGACCAGTGCCAGTCTCCACGTGAGGCTGCTGCCCTTCCCAGCACCTGAACCCTTTCATCTCGGTGGGATTCAGGCAAGTAAAATAAATCAGGTACCAGGGGTTAATGCCAAGCCCCCCCACAAGTCAGGCGCATAGCCTGAGGTGGAATCTGGTCTCCTCTTTCCTCTCATCTCTGTGTGCTCCTGTCTTTTCACTTCTCAGGCAGGTAACGGCGCTGACACGACCAAAGAATCGTTTTTTCTTTAGTTTTAAGTCCTGATCCATGAAAATGTGTGTCCAGCTGAAGGGATTTGTCTTCCCTGATGGGAAAACATGACAGTCTGACTCACCGTCTCCCACACAGTTCAGGTGAATAATTTCAGGTGAATTGTGCTGTTTTCATTTGCCAGCCAGTGACCACCAGTGACCCCCCCAAGATGTGCTGTGCTGGGTGCTGTGCAAACACAATGTGCAGACATGTTGCTCCATCAATTCCCAATCTATGTCCCCTCTTTCTAGGGCCTTCAAACAGTCACTTGGTGTCCCAAATCCACCAGGAGCCTTTCATCACTACTATAACCCCAAGAAACAATAGACGAGCCAAAGGAAGGAAGAAGTCAGAGCAGGACAAGCCACTACAGCTGTGCTGGGACTGTGGCAAGGACCAGGAGAGAAGACGACAGTGGCACTGGGAGGCACCTGCAGCCTCTTCCCCTCACTCACCTCTCCAGCAGGAATGCCAAGGCTGATGTTTTTCACAGCCACGATGCGTTTGTGAGGAAGGTGGTAGATCTTAGTGAGGTTCTGGAGCTGCACCACGTCGAAGTCGGCTTTGCCAGCCTCCACCCGGCTCCTCTCTGCCTGGACATCCTCGTCCTCCTCGGCCACGGCGGGCAGGAGGGGCACTTTGCCATGCACTCTGTCGAACAGGAACCTGTGGGGAGGCCAGGGGGACCTTACCCTTGGGCAAGCAGACAGCAGCAGCCTCTGGGATAGATCCCAGCAAGCCTTCCTGGGAGATCCAGGTATACTCAGATGTGCAGTCTCTCTTCTCTCCTGATATTTGCTCCATTTAGGGAATCAAAAAACCCAGTGATCTCTTTCTGCCTAATTTTTGTCCTCTATTTCATCAAATATCCTGAGCTGGAGCAGGTCCTGCCTTGTGGACACATTGCTAATGCAGGTGACAGGAATGTTCTCACTGCTCTCTGTGTGCACCCAAGCCAGGGGACAAGGGGAGATTCAAAGAGAGGTTATCAATGACTGGCTGCCCTTACAACCAGCTGAACATCCACCCACCAAACCCAGTCCCAGCCAGCACAGACTACCAAGGGACTCTGGTAACCTACACCTCCCTTAGTTAATGCTCCAGTTACTGGGACTGCAGCCAGAGAAAACTTACTCCATGTTTGCAAAGTGTCTTGGGAATTTATGGGCTTCATAATTGACAGTGATGGTGCAAGAGCCCAGAGTTAAACAACTGAGCTCTGGCTTGGTTGGTTCTCATTGCGGGGCTCCAGATGTTACTTACTCCAGTATGTTGTTCCAGACTCTCTGAATCATCCTGTCGTGAACTGTAAGACGAAGGGCAAAAAACATGGTGCCCTGGATAAACATGGCAAGCAGCTTGGATGTGGTCTTGTCCAGCTCAAAGGTTTTGTCAGGGTAGTCCACTCCGTAGGCTTTTAAGAAGCCCAGCAGTGCCTGATCCTGTGACAGTTCGATCAAGCCATAGCCAAAGCAAAATTGTGGGAACAGGAGGAACACATGCCTTAAATTTTCAGCAAGATCACGCAAGCCCTGGGAAAAAAACAAAGAGCAGCACAGTCAGTCACTGCTTTTATTCATGGAATAAATTCATAGGTTTTACTGTGGGACTGAAGTGTAACAATTACATTGGGATTTGCTTGTGACTCAGAGCAGAGATAAATTGAGAGCAAAGAGCTCTGGAGACAGCTCGTTTCACAGGCACAAGGTCATAAAAGTCAACAGGCAGCTCTGAGGTTGTGATCACCCATAGTAAACAGCAGCCACTTCCCAGCGTGGTCCCTCACTGCTGCTGCAGCCACCTGGAACCCCCCTGTGGGCCAGAGCTGAATCCTGCCACTGGGCTGCACTGTGCCCCCCAAAACTGTACAGCACAGCTGCCCTGCAGTGCTGTCCTACCCATTCTCCCTGGACAAGCATCTCCATAAAACACAAGATTTGGCTTTACCAGCTAATTCATGGCAAGGCAGCCCAGTGCACAGTCTCACAGAAGAGGTTTGGTACATTTCTAGCAGAAGAAAGGATTAGTGCACACAGCAAAGTAGAGAGGCAGTAAATTAGCATGGAAAGAACCTGACTCCCTGCCACTGGGGCACAGAGGGATGAAAGATGATCATAACTGTATCTATCTAAAATCCAGGGGGTTGCTGAATAAGCTCTATCCAGCTAGAGAGAAAAATCCAGCTATTGTTGGACAAAGTAATTGCCCTCCACAAAAAAAAAAAAAAAATAGAAGTGTAAGGTGTACATTTTATCCCAGGGCTATCTCAGTTTAAGAGAAGGCTTTACTTTAGGGAATCATCACCATCTCTAAGTTGTTTTTCATCCTTGCAAAGAGAAGATGAATGCATTACAGATCTAGATGACAGACAGCTGGTGCTGGGCTTAATGCAGCACATGTCAGACTCAGGGCAGTGACATTTAGTTGTCACTCCCCCCAGTTTGTGCTGCAAGAACTCAGTAATGCTTTCAAGTGTCCATCAACGACTTGTTATCAAAGTCTTCCACCCACCCTCCGCCCTTCATCTTCCATCGCCAGGGGAGCTGGAAACAGTGTGCCAGTTTTCTACCTCTCCTTTTGTGTTCTCCCCTCTGTCACCATCACTTTCTTCTTTGCTGGGGATGCAGATTACAGACAAGCAAGATCCATATGTGACTCATGTCCTGTCTACAGGGAACCCCATCAGATCCTGTGATCAGTGTCCAGCTGCTAAGGACCTGATCAAAGCCACCAAAGCCCCAAGAAGCCTCCTGCTGTTTCACCAGAGGTTTAGTATCAGCAGGGTTCCTACCTGGTCCGTGGCCTTTTCCTGGGAGAGCAGAAATACAACCGAGTGAGTGATAATGGTATTGATGCCGAAGAACAAGTTGACACAGACATAAACGATGAAGGCCATCCCTGTTTCCTTGAAAAACCCAGCCAGCAGGTACATCCATGAAAAAGATGCATACCTAGAAATTAACAACAGGGCAGGGAACACCCCAGTAACTCAAATTGCCACTTTGGAAGCAAACAACTGAAGACATCAGACAACACTGAATCACAGAATGGTTTGGGATGGAAGGGACCTTAAAGCCCATCCAGTCCCACCCCCTGCCATGGGCAGGGACACTTCCCACTAGACCAGGTTGCTCGAAGCCCTGCCCAACCTGGCCTTGGACACTTCCAGGGATGGAACATAACATAAAGAGTTCTGGTTTGGCCCAGGACTAGATTTCCACATTACAGAGCTTAAAGAAGGAAAAATGCCTTTGTGTCTGTTGGAATTTGGAGAAAAGGTTTATTATAAATATTTGAACATGGATCCCCACCAGAAAACAAACAGACTGGGCCTGGAGGATTCAAAGTCAGGCAGACAGTTCAGCTAAGTCTTCCTGAATTTTGCTGCTGTTTATTTTGCTCTCTGATATTGAAATGCTTCTATATCATGAACTTTGCAATAGTTCAGTAAGCATCTGCTTACAGCTTGGGCTGACACTGGGACCTTGAATATTTCCATATCCTCACGTAGGGTTTGCTTTGAATAAAGCAGGCATGACAACAGGGGTTCACCTCCCTGCTCCTGGAAGGTGCAACTTGTCATTGTAAAGTGCATGTCAAAGAAAAAAGCTCACATATTCTCTCCTTGGACCTCAAACTGCAGCAGCCTGCAATATCCAGGTCCTCACTCTGTGCAGGGATACTTAAATAAGCTCCACACTTACCCAAACAGTAACAGCAGAAGAAATACTGCCAGCAAGTTACTGTTGTTGCAGAAAGCTGGGATCTGGAAAGCTGAAATAACTCCTGCTGAGAGTCCAATGGGGACCATAAAAAGTACCTGCAATATGATATTAAAAAGATGTTACTGGGACAATTGTTCTTAAATGCTTTCCTGGAACAATGCAGAGGCAACAAAGCCAGGACTGAATCTGGTCCCACCAGTGCAGCTTGGGCTTCCTAAGGGCAACCAAACACAGGTGGGGGTCTCATTCCTCCCCAGGCTTTGAAATGAATTCCCACAAAGCCACTTGGAATAGGCAAAGCCTGAGAATTGAGGACCGTGGGCAGAAAGTACCTTAAAAAAAGGTCGTGAATGAAAAATACCCCTTTGGGTTTTCTCTTAGCCTTGCAGTCAGATCACTTCATTGTGCCCTGTAAATCTAGTCTTCATAATGTTGAGTCAAGCCAGAGACCTACCAAATGCCTGCCTTGAGAGGTTCCTCTCTTCCCCAGCTTTGGGATTTAGCAGAATTTACTGGCAGGGATTCACTGAGAAATATCAAGTTGCCGGGAGTGCTGGATTAGTTTCAGCCCGCTGAATACTGATTGTGCAAGGGCTCCAGGGATTTTTCTGCAGGCTGATTTACAAATATGCAGTGCTGGAGCGAGTGCCTGGATCAGGGAGGCAGGCACAGGCCTGCTCCATCCTCCCTGCCCTGCTGCCAAGCCCCGCTGCAGCCACGCTGCCTTTGGGTGCCTGTGCAGCCCCTCCTTGTGCTGCTGAATAACCACAGCAGCCCCTCCACGCAGGCAGCTCAAACTGCTTTGGTCTCTGCAGAGCTGGAGTTCCCAGAACACCCAGAAGCTTTGGCTGTGCTCCCATTCCCCATGGGATTTCAGCCCTCAGCCCTCCCTGCACCAAAGGGGCTGGCCACCCTACTGCCCTTGAAGATTTTCCGTTCAGGAAACTGATGATGCCACTGCGATTTGAGGCACTAGCAGGGCTGCCCCAGTGGAAATTTGCTGGATACACGGAGCTGATCCCCATTACAGCACAGCTGGCAATGCCAAGGCTCACGAGGTGAGCGTGTCTGCACTGGCCATTCTCTGTGGGAGGGTTTGACCCCACGCACAAGAGTTAATTCATAAGATGTTCCGTCTGCAGGCACTGTGCATATTCACCCTTCTTAGCACAGCAATGCTTTCCAGCAGGGCTATTAGCCCTCTGTACCAGGAGGAGACTAACTTCAGGGAGAACAAGGACATGGCTATGCCAGGGAATGCAGCACCGAGCTCAACAAGGAACAAGACGGTAAATCTACACAGCACCATGAAGGGGACCTGGAAAGAACCTTGCTCAGGTCCTGGAAAGCATATAGCTGCATTTGTAGCTTTCCTTGGATTAAAAACCTCTATAATACATAATCATTAAGAGGATATCCAACCCAATGGATCTTTTTGCCCAGTTTGTGTCAGCTGTGGGATGAGTGCTCACGTCCCAGAGCAGCTGTAGCCTCAAGCCCCAAAGCCTTGCCCAGATGTGTGGGGCCTGTGTGACAGCAGATCCAGCCCTGCACGCTGGCAGGACAGCAGCTGGCTGTGTCCATGTCAAATGGAAATCAAGCTCCAGCCTGTTCCTGCTGCTCTTGGATGAATGTGCAGTGCTTTGCACACACTCCAGAGAGAAGGAATGCCTTCCCTTAGCAGAACCCAGCGCTGTGGTTCACGCTTAATAGTCTTCGGTGCCCTGGAGAACAATTACTACATAACACTCTGGGTAGTAACAAAAAGAATTCTAGGCAACCAACTTTAAATAAAGAACATTTCTCCCCCCCTTGCTGTGTAGTGCTACTCTTGGTGCATTTAGGAATGTGAATTATTTACCAGATCATAAACGAAGTTAGTCACCCAGTAGGTTGTCATCCCAATGCCTGAAATATGCTGCAGTTGTTTGGCTTTGGTTTGATGCTCTTTGACCATGTAGAGCACAAAGCTGGCTGTTGTGATAGAGTAGCCAACCAACACAGACATGGACACTATGATGTCCAGTAAGCTGTTGAGCCTGGGGAGGAAGGGGAGAAAGATGTGGGTGGTGAGTCAGAGTGGCAGATTTCCCTCTCTGCAGATGGTTGTTCAGAGCTCAGAAGCAACAAGGTCCTGACTCTGGGCCAGCACCTTTTACAATCGTGGAATGGTTTGGGTTGGAAGGGACCCTAAAGCTCATCTCATTCCACCCCCTGCCATGGGCAGGGACAACTTCCACTAGCTCAGGTTGCTCCAAGCCCTGTCCACCCTGGCCTTGGACACTTGCAGGGATGGGGCAGCCACAGCTTCTCTGGGCACCCTGTGCCAGGGCCTGCCCACCCTCCCAGGGAAGGATTCCTTCCTTTCCTTCCTCACTTTGCTGGTGTTAATGAGGCCTAGGAAAAGGGGCTCACAGCACCGAGTCGTAACGCTGCCACAGCATGGAGTGGAAGGGCCAAAAGGAAAATGGTGCCATTATTGTTATTGTGCCAAAGCACACGAATGTGGGATGCTGTAACTGTGGCCTCCAGAACTATATGGGATCCTGCAAAGAAACCCTCATGGGAATCAGCTCTGATGGCAAGCAGGACACTATTCATTCACAGGTAAGAGAGAAGAGTTTCATCATTTAGAAGAAGATATTCAGTAATTTAGGATAGTTAATGGTTTCCAAGAAGCTGGTTTGCTCCTTTTGAAGGTGAACAATTCAGGCTTCAGCCAAATGAATCCCCTTACATTACTTGTTCTTGACTCTGTCCTCCAGGATATGGATGAGCTGATAAGAAGATACCTACACAAAAAAAAACAAGAAGAAGAAAAGAAATTGAAAATGGGTCCAACTTAAAGCTTCCTTCACCAGCTCCTCATATTGACAGTAATATTGACAGTAATACAGAAATATGTGAGCAGAGAAGAAAAGCAGATCAAAAGTGGGTTTCTGCTCTGTCATCTCAGTGAGATCTTGGACAGAATCTTGAGCATCCTCATTTTTCCTGACTTCCCTTTGCTGCACAGCAGATCTGAAATTCAAACCCCAGGCCTTATTTATGCATCTGTCTGGGTGACAGCAACATTCCCTTCAGCACTCCCACACCTAAGATCAGGCAAATGCTCGAGGGGCCATGTATTTCAGGTTAGATTCCTCAACACTGACACCTTCAAAACTGATGAATATGTTTTGTTTCAAAGCTGCTGTTTGATGATCTCCCCTCATTCCATTTGTTCTTTTACCATCAGAAACAAATCTCTCCCTACTGCCTTTCTCCCCAGCTGTTCCCCTCCTCTGACATATGTCTTCCTCAGTATGGGAACTGTGGAGATGTGAGCATAAACCCAAGTAAGGTACACACACTTTTGTCCCCGGTGTGGCAGTGAGTTAACTCTGAACTGTTCTGTCTTAAGAGGGTAGAAAACAAAAAAAAAAAGGAGCTTTTTATTCAAAGGAATTAGTATAATCTAGTTACTGCCTTGGTAAGTCCCTGGTGATGTTTCCCAGAAAGACCCCTTAAAACAGGTTTCTGTCAGACACAGACTCCAAGAGAGAAATTCTCTGCTGCTGTGCAGGTGTCCTTAGATTTGGTTTAAGTACTTCTTTACCAAGGAGAACACTGAGCCCAGAATATATTAATATTGTTCATCCCAGTGCTTTTGCTATGTTTGGAGGCAATTTGTGCCTACAAAACCAAAAGGAAGAGCATGGGGGGCTCTGGTTGGGCCAGTTCCAACCTCCCATGCAGGTCTCTGCCCTGGTCCCACCAAGAGACAGCCCAGTCTCTAAAACTCCTGCACCTGAGAAAGGATTTAAATGTTTATGTGCCTAAAAATGAGGTTCCCAATTCATACTTAGGCCCCTAAGCACACGTTCTGGTTCCCAGGGAGTGCTGCTGTTAAATCCAGACTGATTTCCTAGAACATGCCACCTCTGGAGTTTAAGCTCCTTACAGCCAGGTGCCAGACTTCAGGAATTATGTGATGAAGAACTAGTCCAGGTTATTTTCCCTAGGAATGAGCACTCTGACATGGGGACCAGAATGGAGGAGCCTGTGGGTTTAGCTGACCAAATGCCATACTGAGCAAATGAATTAGAAAGGGAGGATTTCATAGGAAATTAATTTTGGAGGAAAAAAAAAACAACAAAACAACACAAAACCAAAACCCAAACCTCAGTCTTGTCATCAGGGAGAGAAATGGAATTAAAACCTTGGACTGCTTGATAAAGCCACACAAACAGCCAGGAAATGTTTCCCTTCTCCAAAAGGGAGAGAGAGAAAGAAAGATACTGTCTGTCTAAGCTGCTAATACTTCACTATAAAGCCATTTTCCTTTACTGAAGCTTAGGCTAGAAGTCAAAATTTCCATTTCAATGCTTCCTCTTTTTTGTTGGTTGGGATTGAGAGAAGAGAAAGCACAATATACATAAGTCAAAAGCTATTATGACTTGCTTAGTGACAGGGTGAAAAGCTTTTTATGCATTTTTTTAAAAATATAGGCAAAGTCAAACCTCCAAAGCAAGACTGGCACCTCTTTCCAGCTGCTGAAGTGACAACACACTTTTATCTGGCCATTTCAATGGTTCTTAAACCATCATTTATTTGTCACAACAACAAATAGATTTAGCTGCCAGGACCATACCCCGCAGAACGTCTGTTCAATTGTATTTCAAACTGGATTTACTCTACCTCGAGGGAACCATCCTCATCCATTCATTTTATTTCTCCCATTCCATGGCTTGGATGATTAGTGGGAAGCAGAGAATTATCTGTCTGGTCATTTACTACTAAGCATTTCTTTCCAAAAACACATAAGCAGCAGGACAGATGGAATAAAATTGCTGCTATTCTTTCCCACTGAAAATCGTTACTTTGCTGGTATAAAACTTTCCCTGTGCAAACTTCTTGGCTGTTCACAAGAGCTTCCTGCCTGTGCTCTTGCTACAGCATGTGTTGGGAATGCAGAGATGGAGAAAGAAGCTTCTCTGCTTAAAATTTCAGCTACTCTGGGATGTTCCTGCTCCTGGAAGTGCCTGGCTTGGGTCTCCTTTCTCCACAGCCGGGCAGGGGTGCAGCTCTGGGATATCTGACCTGGAGGGCTCACTGCAAACCTCAGAGGGGTATTTTAGGATGGTGGCAGGGAGAAGGCACTGGTTTCATTTGCTGTGAGCTGAGCTGGCTCTGAGGGGACCCTCGGTGCACTGATGTGTGAGGTGGGAAGCAGGACATGCTGGTTTGACTTACAATCAGCATCTGCTGCTTAACTCATGGTGTGACACTCAAAGCTTCAGACCAGATGCCTCTTCCACTGTAGTTCAATCCACATACATCAGTGAGGTACACTGTCACCTATCTGTGTGTCCCCTGGGGCAGCAGGACGCTGAGGTGAGGGGTCTGGGCTTGGCCAGGATGTGGCTGGAAGGGCACCATTTTGTCCAAGAAAGTCAGTCAGGAAGGCATTTCTGCACACAATTGCTGCTCTTAGCAGAGCACAGCCCCAAAATCTCTGCATAAGATTTCTCAAGGGGGCATCAACGTTAAGTATTGTCTCTACACGCCCTTCACCTCTGCAGACAGGCATGAACACACAGACTGGATTCTGCCCATGCTCCAAAGGGAAAGAGAAGGTGCCCTGGTTTATCAGCAGGAATTTGGGTTGCTGCAGTACCTTCCCGAGCTATGAGAAGAGACAACCCCAAATGGGCTACTCACACTCCGTGGATCTGTGTGTGTCATGTGTCAGAAGAAAAACAGAGCTGAAAATGATGCTTCTCACTTAATCTCACTCTCCCCACTGTCATTCAAACACAAACACACACATACCCACACACCGAGTTCCTCTCAGCAGAAGGGCAACATATTAAAATTTTCTAATCTAAACCACCCCCAGAGATGATCTAAAGCAGCTTTTCTATGCATAACTAATGGGCACCTATCAAGAGACAGCTACTCCAGTGCCATGATGAGAGGCAATAAATCAAACAGTGACCATTGGCATTTCTTGGATGAAGTGTTTTATGTAGGAGCTGGGGTCCTCCCTGTCCAGCTCCCCTGAGTCTCTGACTAAGACAAATGAACTTTATGATCTATTCATGCTTTTCAATTCTGTTTTTAAAGGAATTGCAGAACTGTGAATAAAGAAATGGCCTCGTTGAAGTCAAGGTAAATGTTGTCATTGATTTCAAGAGAACCAGGATATCCCCCTCAAAGGGGAGAATTTATCTGCTTGTGTTAAGCAGACTTACCATATCTGGAAGTCTCATTTTTTGGCAAGTTGGCTCGAAGAATGAAGTTGTTCAAGCTGTTGAGATAGGCTGGGAGGCTGTGATAACCTTCAGGATTGTACCACACCTGCACAAAATTGAGGAATTGAAACAATTTGGGTGAGATGTTTCTGATAACGTGGTTTGTTCTGCCTGCACAAGTGAATCATGCCATGGTTGCTGCCTACAGTCTTAAACTCTGCAGGTTAAAGTGCAATGACTAAACCGTGTCAAGGAATGAAATAGAAGCAGACTTCACTGTCAGTACAAGCAAGCCCAGCAGCTTCACCCGCCTTCTGGGAGAGAAGCAAGCAGCACAGCTGGGGATGTGACCACACGTACAGGAACTTGGTTCCTTCCCTGTAAAATACATTGCTGAGATCTGGTGAGCACCAGCAGTGGGGACTTCCCAAAGGCAGCTGAGCAGCCAAGCCTAACACCCCTTGAAAGTTGGGGGGAAAATTGTCTTATGGCAAAAAATAGTCAGTTGTCACCTTTTCATTCAGCAACAGCCCTTCCCTCGCCATGACAACTTTTCTCCCCTATGCCATGATAAACCCTCTTGCTGGAGCCCTCCCTGCAAACAGCCCTGCTCCTGGCAGCTGGCTTTGCAGTGAGGGCACAGGATCTTGTCAGCTCTCTTCCATTTCCTTGCTACCTCAGCTGTCAGCCTCGGTGCTTTACAACATTTTCATTGAGCAGAACCAGAGAAATGGGTATATCAGAATGCACCAGCCAGCCCTCACTACAGTACATACATCCTCTATGAGATAAAGGTGCTACTAATTGATCTTTTCACCTCTGTATAATAAAATTATGACAGCAGAAAAATGGCCTCCTGCGAGCAAGAGAAGCCAGACCAATAAAGAAGAATGGGGAAAGAAAAGGAAATGAACTGCAAGTCATTTCTGTCATGCCAAGCCACAGATTTTGGAGGGCTTCTCTTTCTTTTCTGGAGTATCCATGAATTGACATCGCACCCCCTGGGTCCCACACTTTCCATGCCAGGATGAGAGATGGAGGTTGGTTACCTTGGTCAGTGTTCTGTTGGGGGGCACTGGCCTGATATCAAACTGGAGATCCGCTGTCAAAGGCAGCCCGAAGCTCCAGCCACCGTACCTGGGTGAAAACCAGATGGAAATGCATTGCTGCTGTGGTGGTTTAGGTTTCTTGGTTTTGGGTTAGGCCTTCCCTGGTAACAGGGTTATAACTAAGGAAGTATTCCATCCCATTCCTTTACATAATCAGGGGTATATAAGGCAAGAAGGGAAGGTTCTCTCTCTTCCTTTCGGGTGCTTGGAGGGCAGCAGGTCTCAGTGTGTTGACCTCTCTCTTATCTATATGAGCTGAGTTCTAGCTGAGAGCTGCTGTCCAAAGCCACGTGGAGGTGGAGGAACTGATTTATTGAGGGAAGTTGGTGAGAGTTTATTATGTTAGTTACTTTATTGAGCTATTCCCTGAGTTTTTGAGTGTGTATATCTGTTTTGTTTTGATGTGATTTTTGTCCCTTTTCCTTTTTGCGGTTGTTTGGGATTCTTGTTTACTTCATGACAGGCTGTGTCAGATTTTCCTCTTCCTGAAGATTTCTGAGTCAGATTTCTGAGTCAGACAAAAGCTTGTCTGCAGATCCAGCCCCAACATATCAGGTGATTGACACTTTATCCCTGGGCTGTCTCTGCTATGATCAAGCAGAGCACATGCTCAAGCCTGTAATTTCACAATTGCAGGACACTTCACCAGATTCACAGAGAGGCCCTTCCAGCCCCCCTGCACTGTCAGCTCTCCAGGCACGGGGTGTATGACAGGTGTAAGGGGCTGCTCCCAGCGCAGGGCAGGGGGGGCTGGAGATTTGTGCCTCACCTTTTCTGCAGGAAGTCTTTGGTGGTTGCCAGGATGTAGCTCTCCACATTGTGCCCTGTTAGGTTATAAAGAGTCCGAGTGGAGAAGGTCCTTCTGTGAGGGGGAGTGTAGTTCGTCTGTGGACATGTCTGAGCAGAGACAAGTGAAGCAAAATGTTAATGTTTGTGTTTTAACTAAAAACTGCCATATCGCTGAGGCAGGAAGTGGCAACATGCTGGTCCTGAGGCTGATTCCTAGAGAAGCTGATCCTTCACAAACCAGGGTGCACAGACACACAGCACACATCCCTGCATACCGCTCTCAGCATGTTGAGGGAAGTGCTTAGAAACAACCCTTGCTTAAATCTACACTTCAGTTCTACTGACATCAGTGAGACCTTGAAATGCACTTCATGCTATGTAGGAAGATTCTGGCTGAATTAAGGTTGATCCTACTTAGCAAAGTGACTGCACAGACAACTGCAGAGGGCACAACAACTCACAGAGCAGAAAACTCTGTGGTGGCCTCAAACTCTCATCTTCCATTTCACAGCAGCTACGCTCTGTGTTTCTGCTTTACTGTCAGTCACTGGGAATGTTTTCCTGGGCTTCAGAGAAACCTTGAATTAGTTCTGAATATATAAGTTAACATGCTGAGGGTCAAAGTCACTGGACTGTTTCATGAGGCTGAAGTGTCCTACCAGACAGCATGCTGGCTGCTTCCTTTGGCTCATCCATAACAAAAGCCCTGCACTCCCCCATTGTGCATCTCTTCATCAGAATACACAAAACAGCTCCCTCCATGCTGAGGAACACCTGCCTGCGCCCACTGGAGGTGAGAATCAGCTTTGAACATTATCCTGACTTACTGGAGATATTATGCCAATACTTTTAATGATGTGAAATTTTAGTGTATGTCCAAAAAATATAGCTGCATTTTAAAGAATAACTAGGAACATTCAACTAAGTACATCCTTTATTTTGTAAATGGCACCACACTGTGCCAGAAGTCTGATTTCTTACTGGAGAAAAGCTGAAGGCAGGTGAACAGCACTGGAGGGAGGAGAGCTCAACCCCAAAGTGCAGTGCAAAACTGTAACAGCCCTGGGGCAGAATCTGCCCTTTCCCCATGTGCATGCAAAGACACTAAGCCCAGCAGTGCCCATATCTGGCTCTGTATGTACCACCATAAAGCAAATAATCAATATTATTAATCATCATTATTTATAACAAGAAGCAGGTCCAGACTTTGCATAAAGTTAAATTCTGAAGAATGAGCAGCAATAATAGCTGTGCTTTTATATAATGACAGGGCTTGTGTAAGATGAAATTTTCCTCTTGAATACACACTAAATGAGACAATTGTATGACATTCAAAAACACCATTAAACTTTTTCCACCATGGGGAGTGAGGCAGGTACATCAGAGTGTGAATCTTATGAGGATGCTGTTTCCTTTCCTGTCCTCAAGCTGGTGCACACAGTGGTTATCCAGTGTACAAAATCAACCAGGCCAAAAAGGGACAGGAAGATTCTGAACACTGAGTCCTCCTTAGCATTGTACCTGCCCATAAAATCACTCCCAACATACAAGGCCCCCCAAGTATCCCCCCAAAGCCCCCTCATTTTCAGGTTTATCCGAATTACCTGGATGCCATCTGTGCAGTTGCAGGCAGAATACTTAGTTCCCTGGTTTCCACTGGTAATCCACTGGCCAAGCATGTCCTCTGTCAAACACTGCCTGGAAAGGAACACATTTTCCTCTGAGGCTCTCCATGCTCAGGTGTGCAAACGAAGCTAATTGCTGTCATGTTTAATGACAGCAAGGCTGCAAGTTGAGCAGCTTCAGCAGGAAAGCAGACATTCTTGTCAGCTCTGGGCACTTCAGGGAATACCCATCCTCCTGCTGTTCTGGTGCCTCTCGGCAGAGAGCCCTCGCTGCAAACTGTGCCTGGTTTAACTCAGCTGCTCAGAAAGAATGCAGACACTGCTTTTCTCACAGTGCACAGTGCAAGGAGTTGGCACACAAGGGCCAAAAGCATCTTAAAAGAGCCTAGAAATAAGGGCTGTTGTCCTGGCAATAGCTGGGCAGTCCTGCCATGGACCAGGCAGTCACTGTAAATTCCCAGGATAGATATTTGCCTGCAGATACATGGCACACAAAAGCATGTGAGTCTGCCCAGGATTTTACTACCAATTCCTTGAGGATTCATCTGCAGAGCCCAAAACAAACCAGCCCTTGTAGCACAGCTTTTAGATAGAGGTAACAAGAGAACTTGCTGTGTGGGCTCACGTTATAGCCGGGATCACTGGGACAGCAAGGACCACTTCCCAGAGATGAGCATTGCTTGCTCTCATCCTGGCATCCTGCCATCACCAAAGCTGCTTCCCTACTACTCCTAGTAATAAAGGAGCCCACTTGTGGTGGTGAACCCTTCTTGAGGCAAGCAAAGAACACCAGTGTCAGGGTACTGGGACCATGTGGAAGTTCCTAAAGCACCATGTAATTTCCTGCCTTCAAGAATATCCACAGCTGTGTGCTGGCTCTCGGCAGGGCTGAGGTCTGCGCACACCAAGCAGGGCCACACAGCTCCCCACTCACAGCTGACTCACACCCCACCAGCCCCAGCCTGTGAGAGCACAAGCAAAAGGCCAGTGAGCCTGCAAGCCAAGCTAGAGACAGGCAAGAGACCTTTTTTTTCCCTGCATGTGGCACCAATGCATGAAAATTCTGCAGATGAACAAAGACAGTTACTAAGGTCTAATGGCTAACAGTGTCCAGTTGTCAATTCTCTTCCAGATTTGGAATTTAAGTGGGAAAAACCCAGGAAGTACTTACGAGTTGCTTTCATTCATGCACGTGTTATCTGTTCCAGGGAAAGCAAGCATCGAGGCAACTAAAGCACCTGTGGTTTCATTAAAATTCCTAAGATGTAACAAAGAAAAAACAAGAAGAGGTTCAAAGAACTTCCACTATTACTAAGCAGAGGAAAACTGTTTGAATGAAACAGGATTTATTTAAGATGTTAAACAAATATTTGTGGAAACATCCCTGAAGTACAGGAGGACGGTGACACAGATCTAAAAGGACTGCCCATCACCTAGAGCTACTCCAATGATTTGCTGCCTCTAGATCCAAGCAAGATACTGATGAACTTTTGGACAATCAGGATTGTATTTCTGGGAAAAAAAGCATCCACTGCAAATTTCAGGCACTACTTCCAGCCTTGTCTCCATCAGCTCCCTCATCTGTGACACCCACTTGGCTTTGGTCATTCAAGAAGCTGCTCAGTTCTGCCCCAGCTCTCTAGCAATGATCCATCAGGAGAAGCAGGGACCATTAGGAACAGAGCAATTGGACATGCAGCTTTGGCTCATTCCCCCATCTAGCAGGACTGAAGTGGAAAGGCATGATCAGTCCTGGGAAAGGACACCTAGAGCAGACACACTTGCTTTAGAGCTAAATTTTATATTTCTGTCTTAGAGCTGAGAACCACTGGAGAAAGATGTTCACAACATGAAAACAGGATGATACAAATCATAATCGTTTTGGTACCAGGATTTTTAAGCACACTGAAATAATACAGTGGTGGCATCTTAATCACACTGGAAAAGCACATGCTCTTCAAATTGCCTGCGTGGCTTGGACAGGCAGGGCCTGGGCAGGAAAGCACAGAGAGGAGGGTGCTGCAGACAGCTCACAGGATGGATAGAATTTGATCCCAGAGTTGTAATGTTGGAGACAACTGATATGGGGATCTCCATTTCTTATCAGGACAATAGTGGGTGTATATTAAGAAAACCCCTATGGTTGTCACAGGGCCAGAGGACTCCAACAGGAAACACCAAGAATATTCCTCACACACTTCATAGTTAATTCCATGAGAGTTGTTTAATTCCAACAGAGTTGTTCTTCTGGAGCTTTCTAATTGCTGGTCTGAGCCAAGCCATCTCCCCCAGACATCCCTTAGGAACAGGATTTCTACGTGTTATCTTCATAACACAACCACACTAACACTTCTCCACTTACTGTGCTTAGAAATAACCCTGAAGGCAAAAGTGGCTCGTTATAAACCACTGGGTTTAGGGGTCACCAAGATCACCACTCACCCAAAGAAGTCTGCCTGGTCAGCTGTGCCATACAGAGAGGGGGACAGCAGGAGCTCGGGATATTCTGTCTCCTTGGTTCTCAGTGTCCCAAGGCCCATGGCAGCCATCACGAAGAGGACTGGGAGGATGACCTGAGCAATGAAGCCTCTGACATCGCGCCGGGTGTGGTGGAACCTCTTGATGAACAAAGCTGAAGTCTTCTTCAGCAGCAGTGGCAAACCCTGCAGGCTTTTGGATCTGATCAGGAGCTGGTCTGGGTACAAAGGAAGGCGTTTTGTCATGGGTCAGTGTTTGTGCAATGCAGGGAATTGATGGTTACAGTGCTCAGGGAATACATTTTCCTTCCTGCACACCTCTACAGGTGGCAAATCAAACTACTAAGCTGGACCATACCCAGGGTCAGGCTTGGGACTGGACTCACATTCTGGCTTGAGTCTTAAGCTCATTTGACACCAGGTTTTTTTGTTTCATTTCAAATGTGTACGTGTACTGATTTCCAGTCTGAGACCTTGCAAGAGGAACACAGGCTTCCAGATGCACTAAATTACCAACATCCTCCCTATGCAGCTGCATCTTACAGGGGAAGCATTATTCTATGAGATTTACAAACTGAAATTTTTCATAATTTAAAAAGCAGGTCCTCGGACAAATCTATAACAAAATTAATCCTGAAATAAGAAAACAAGCACAAACCACTTGAACTTGTGCATGGACAGGTTTTGTGGTATACTAAAAGCAGAGCCAAACCCTGGGCAACCTGTTCCTCTCTATGAAATATGAACCTATACAATACAACATGAAGCAAATCCTTTTCAGTCTTCTCTTTAAGGGTGACACAAAACACTTCTCTACACAAAAGAGTGACTGTTTACAGTAACATTTACAGTGCAGGTCAGCTTTGAGGAGTACAAAATACCTTTCTGTTATCCATTGGATGCCTCCCTAACTATAAATGGTGTATTAAGTACAAAAATGTTTCTACCCCAAGAAAGCATTTCAACCAGGTCCTAGGTCATTTTGGGGTTGTGCCACCTTTAGCAGCTCTCAAACCCTCAGAGACAGTGGTGTAGCTTCACCCTCTTCTGAATGTGAACTTATCCCACTGTCTGGTCCTTTGGGCTCCTTTATGTCTGGGCTGCTCCTACATCTGGGACACAGTAAAAAGCAGCAAGGAGGAGCCAGCTCAGAGCTGTGCTGCTTTTCCACCAGACTAAGGGGTTTCCACAAAGTTTCTTTCCAATTCTGCTACTTATGAAGAAATAATCCTCTACATCTATTACAGCAATTACTTTCAGAGGTACACATTTACTCTCTCACCCACACGCTGTATTTGATCAGCTTAAAACCTGGATCAATTTAAAGGAAGGCAGATGCAAACAAAACCCCTCTGTAATTTATCCTGTGATTCAGACTATTGCAAACCAGGGGATCTAAAAACCTGATGAGTGCTGTATTTCTAGTGATTTATTGGTTTTGTGATTCCTGGCTGGGTGAAATGTGGTTTTCAACAAAGAAAGAAGACAGGGAGCTCAAATCAGTCCATCTGTCAGTGTTTGCATCTGGAATAAAACCTGGAGGTAATTGAGTACCGTCTCTGTCTGTGAAGGTGTCTGTGCTCACAGACATTCCGTCACTGGCTCCAGGCAGCTGGTGGGGCAGAGCAGCATCCTCTTGCTGGTCCTTCACCAGCTCCTTTGTCAGGTTGAGAAACACCTATGGAGCAAGAAAATATGATGAAAAATTTGTCCAAATGACTCCGTTTACCAAAACAATAACCAGAACCCACTCTCCTGCTTTGTAGCTGCAGTTGGCGCAGCGACTGTGCCTTAAAAACCTCCTTCTGTTCCCTTTGTGCTCTGCTTTTTCCAGTGTAAAACTGTTGTTGTCCACCTCCTTGTCACCTCCTGTCTTTCTTCTGCTGCAGCAGTGGAAACTCAAACCTTTGCAGCTGCCCCCTGGACTCACCTTGTCCTGGAGCCACCAGCTCTGTGACCAGTGCGAAGGTGTGAACAAGGCTACGCTTCCACACCCACACAGCAGCTCTCTGCATGGCACCAGGGAAGAAATGGGGATATTTTCCCCTCCAGACTCTGACAACCCCACTGTCTCCACACTGGGAGTGTGCAGCCAAGGCACCCAAGCGTGGCACATGATGTATAACTTATTCTTTCTGCCCTGGGAAAACACCTTCTAAGCAAAAAAGAATTTCTGAGTAGAAAGGTAACAATCTCCTTCCCTTCTTTCCACAAGGGTCATTGCTGCCCATCATTTAGTTTTTGTTTCTGATGCAATTAAATGTGTTTATTTGACTGGAGATTTCCCATGGGCAGAAGGTGCCTGTGTTGCTCCTGAGACACATCAGATGACTCACTTGTGCTTTCAGCGCTCATGCTCAAGTCCTTCATTCAGGTGGTTTGCTAATTCCCTCCCATCTCCAGATGCATGGAGACCAGGAGAATAGTTCCAAGGGAAACAAATCATTGCCCTTTCTCCTTAGTTGAACTTCAGCATCTCATTTTACGAGCTGTTAGCAAGGTGAGAGAGTGGCACACTTTGTGCATTAGTGTATGTGTAGATTTATGGATACACCTACTCTGACATGTTCATAACTGTAACTCACTGAACTACCAAACCACTTCTTCCCTGCCTGGAGCTCCCACATCCAAAATGTGCCAGCACCTAGCCCAGGAAGCAGAGCTACACAGGGCTGTGGAAGTGATCTCTGTGACATCTCATTACAGGCACTGGGTCTGAGCTCGTACCTCTTCCACAGTCGTGTTGGAAATCCCATAGCACCCAAGGTGCAGATCATTCAAGCTGGTGTCGAGGGCTCTGAGCAGCGCCTGGTAGGCCCCTGAGACTGTGGACTTGAAGGGGGGAAGCACATACACGAGCTCTCCACCAATATCCTCCTTGAGATATGCTTCTGGAAGATGGGACTGGATCAAGGAGGTCACTGCTGAGGTGTCACACTCCTCTACCATGTTCTGAAAAAGGAGGAAAACACTCTATGGTCAGTGAGAGGGCTGTGAGGTCCAACTTCCTCCTGCAGGATGCATCCGAAATCCTGCCCCAGAGCATAACCCAGAAGTGATCTCAGACCACGTATCCAACATTTGAAGGTAAGTATCAAAAGCAGATAAAAGTGGGTTTCTGTCCCTCGTACAGGGACGTCTAGCACTGAGCCCATCTTGGTCCATCCAAGAGCTTGCTGGGCCCCCTCTGCCTACAGGGATTGAGGTTGGGCTCAACCAAGCACTCTGCACTAGCTCAGGGGTGTGTGGTACAACAGAGAAACAGCCTGGCCACCAGAGACCTGCCCCCTCAGCTTGGCTGCCTCCTCAGCTTGGCAGCACAAACACACTATTTTCCCTGAAAAACAGGGCTTGCACGTGTGTCTTTTTCCATTTTCCCCATCTCTACAGCCAGCAGTTTGGAAGAGGGGCTGATCTCCCATGCCATCTGCTCATTATTTTGTGTACTTGGGCTACCAACAGCACAGTAACAAACACCATCAAGAGCCAAGTTCCTCACTCCTTGCAAGGAGAACACTTTGCCTCAGGCCACACACTGTGGATAGGCTCTTTCCATCTGCTTTATTCCTCTGAACTCCAGAGTTCACACTCTGAATCCAGCCTTGTCTTTAACCCTCATGGACTGTTCCCACAAAGCAGAGCATTCCTGTTTTCCAAGGGCCATGGAGGCTGGTTGGGTGGCCCCGCTGGAGAGCCTCCCTGTGCCTTGAGGGAAGCAGGGACACAGGTTCTGTCAGCATCTCTCACTGAGAAGCAGCAGGCTCACATCTGGATCCTGAACAGCTCTTTGGTACCACTATCCTTGGATCTGTCACTCAGCTCCTGCCAGCACAGCTGAGAGTACCTGCATCCCTCAACAAGCCTGGGTGGCTCCCTCAGAGACAGAACTCCAGCTCAGACACAAACCTTCTTTTTTGTGAGTGTCAGGTGGTATCCATCACCAAAGGTCTCCTTGAGGTAGAAAGGTGAACCACAACATTTGAGCCCTCCGTGCTCCAGGAAGGCGATGCGGTCACTCAGAACTTCGGCTTCATCCAAGTGGTGTGTGGAGAGAATGATGGTTCTGCCTGGAAAGCACAAAGCTGATGTCAGGCACCACAGAGTGAGCACAGGTGGCTACCTGAGACAGGTGAAAGCCTTGCTGAGTGGGGGGACACTGGGCATCAGGTGAAAATCAACTTCATTTTTTTGTAATTATTAGTTAAATTAGATGAAAGGCAACAGCAGAGATAAACAGAAAGTTACTGTATTGTAAATTGTGTCTTATGGCAAAGTTACTTTCCAAATGACACTGAATTCACAGAAACCAACCAGGATGCACCCTCCAGACCTGCCAAAGCCCAGGCTCCCACAGCTCTTTCTCTGTGCCCTCCAAAACCCTCCAAAAGTTCAAAGCCACTGGTACCATATTTGCAAAAGTGACATGAAATCCCCTTTGCCACTGGGTGGCAACTCTTTTAATCACTGTACCTTTTTTATTCTTGGAGATGATTTCCCAAATACTCCTCCGAGAGCATGGATCCACCCCTGTGGTTGGCTCGTCAAGTATCACCACCCTTGATCCACCCAGGAGAGCAATGGCTATGGATAACTTCCTCTTCATCCCCCCAGACAGGGTGCCAGCTAGCTTGTGACGGTGGCTGTACAGTCCAGTCTCCTTCAAAGTCCTTGAAAACAAAGGGAAAACAACCCCCAAAGGTTGTCCTTCAGGCATCTTTCAAAAGCAGGGAATCTGAAAACACCCACAAAACTCCCTAATTGCAAAAGAAAACCAGCTCAGGTGTGGGCTGCTCTACTGAGCAGTCAGAGTGCAGGGAGATGAGTCACCCTGTAGCTCAGTCATCAGGATTTTAATTTAAAACATATTTTAGGGTGTTTTCAAAGTTTCTGTCTGACAAGTCAAGGTTAAAGGCTCAGCCCCATCAACTGAGACATCAAGATCCAAACTCCCTGGGATGTTCTGGCTGCTTCGCTTCTCCACAGAACCAATAAAGCCAACATCATCTTTCTGACTGGTTGATTAAATCTCTTTCAGAGGAAAACTGTAAAGCAGCAAGGACTAGACCCTTAGCCCTATAAATCCATCTCCAAAGAATTGCCACAGAAGCTTGTAAACCCCCTGGAGAACAGACATTGTTTTCTTACAGCTACAGGTATCAATATATTCCTGTAGTCAGACCCAGGTGTCATTTGAACCCTAAGCTGGATCTGCAACTCTCCTCAAATCCATTATTTTGAGCTTTGCAGTAGCACTGGCACTACCACACAGTTCTGACAGCCCTCTCTGCCTTCTCCAACCCTGCTATTTTTATACCTCTTCACTTCTTGGTAGAGCTCCTCTTTACTCCAGTGAGGGACTTTGATGTACCCGTAGAGCAGCAGGTGTTCCTTCGTGGTGAGGTAGTTAAAGAGCACGTTGTGCTGCATGCACACCCCCATGTTCTTCCTGATGACCTCCTGGTCAGTCCTGATGTCTTTGCCATACACAAAGATAGTACCTGACGATGTAGGGAACAATCCAGTCAAAATAGATCTGAAGGGGAAACAAATAGAAAGGGAAGTTAGAGAGAGGAAAAAGCCATAGGTAATTTTTTTCACGTGGTCATAATTTTCAAGGTTTCCTTCTATCACCATCCCACCCCTTCCAGCCAGAGGCCACTGCCCACTGTGTCTCCTGTTGCCTGACCATGCTGTGGCAGAGTGGTGGCCCATTAACATCCATGGACATCCTTGTATCCTGCGGGAACGCGAGGGCAAGCCCCAAGCTCACACATTGAACCCTGGCTACTTCTTCCATCTTCAGCCTTCCTCTCCCTGCTCAGCCCACTGCACATCCCATGCACCAGTATCATGAATGCCCTCGACTTCCAGTGTGATCACTGGGAATTCACCCAATGCAGCTGCACTGCACACCTTGAGGTTTCCCGCAGCACCCAGACAGCCCCATCCTGTAACCACAGCTGAGACTGAAAGCCACCCCTTCATTTACTAACCACATCAGAGCATGGAAGCCTGATTTCACTGCCATCCTTAACGAGAGACTGGAGAGGACTTCCAGGCAAGACACCTCACACTGGGCAGCACTTTCATCTAGTTCAAGCAAATAATCACCCACTGAGCAATGGCCAACAGACCTGAGCCAAACACCCTCTGCTCAGAATAACTTCTTGCACATCACAGCTCATTCTTGGTGCTGCTCTGCAGGGGCTACATGGACAAGATGCATCTCAGACTGTCCTTCACCTTCCCAGAGCTCTTCTCTCTCCTGGGACTTTTAACCATCATTAAAAAGCAGTAACTTGTGACTTTACTCAGGATTTGAAGCCTGCACTAAGTTTCAAGAAGGTTTTATACTTTTCTGCATATCACCTTTGCCTACACTTTGCAAAGAGAATATGAGATGAATTGATAATAAGCTGAGATGAAGCACACATCTGTCTTACTGGTTTTGGCTCTTCTGAGGCTTCTATTTATCAGCTTAATGTTGCTTTCAGAGATATGCACATATATATCAGTGGGAAAATCAAGTCCTACAGGTCTGCTTTAGTGCTGTTATCTAACGAGTCAAATAATAATTTATAAACAGCAAGGCTGAAAGGCCAATGCATTAATCCCCTGCCACTCCAGCCCAGCCAACACACAGCTGAAGTGTATCTTTATTAAGCTTTCCTGCTAATAGCACTTCAGCTTTGGTGTGTGCACAACCTGCCCCCAGCCCAACCCCAGGCACCAAAGTGCCATGGAACAAAACACCTGAGCAGTTGCTGTGCTGGGTATTTCAGGTGTCTAAAAAGCATGTGTCTGAGCAGAAAAGAACCTTTTAGAACCTGAAAAATTCAGATAGATGAAGGAACTCCTGAGGTCATCCATGAGCAAGATAAAACTACATGAGAGGTTTGGCCTAATACAGTAATTTTCTCAGTCTCCCACCACTGCCCAGCCTCACTTGCTCTCTCCTTCACCCAGGCACACCGTATAAAAAAGAGCTACTTTAAAGGGTACATACATGGTTGTAGTTTTCCCAGCTCCATTGTGTCCCAGCAGGGAAGTGATATTCCCTTCGTAGAAGTTGAGGCTGAGGTTGTTCACTGCAGCTTTGGATCCATAGACCTTTGTTATGCCATGGAGGGAGACTCCCAGGGTGAGGTCCGTGGGCTCTGGTTCCAGGTGAGGGTGGGGGGCACCTTTGGCACCAAAGAGAAGGAAAAGTTACTGCATTGCAGCAGGTGCTTGTGCTGCTTTGCTCCCCTCAGAGAGAAGCAGGGCTTTGAAAACCAAGATACAGCCAAGGCAGGCGCCTTTCAGCGTGGAACACCGAGACATGTCACCAGATCTGGATCATTTTGAGGTCTCTGGGATTTCTCCTTTTTACTTCTGCAGCTTCTAATCACTCCTGACAATGGGCATTAATCACTTCTGAAGAGGTCTCATACTTAGGTGTTTCAGAGCACATAACTTAATTTATACTAAGCAAGCACAGAAAATTAGAGGACACAGCAAAACTGCTGAGTTGTTTTCAGCTAGGTACCACCAGCAAGCTTTTCTGTGTGAGCTCACGTTATTTTACAGGCTGAACATTTGAAGAGATGAACAAAGAAGTACACATCCCCTTTGCCAAGGGGAAACCTGTATTTGCTTGCACAAACAAAAGTGTCTTTCTACACAGAGTGCTGTAGACAGAGATATGCACTTAAGGTAACTACAACATACATGAATATGCATGAGACCATCAGTACTGGATCTCCACACCCAATAGGAAGAAAAAGTATAATTTAAAAGCCAAATCTCCAATCATGTAAATACCAGTTTCCAATTTTTCCTGTGCTACAAAATAAGGATCAACAGATAAATGTGTTTTCTGAGTCTGGTGCCCCTTTACAAATTTGGCTTTGTTTACCTAAAATATAAGTTGTTATTACTACCCCATCCACATACATATCTTATTGCTGAGGGTGACTTCTTTCCTTAACATCAGCTTGGAGAAGAGAAGGCCTCTTTGTTTCTCATTCCAGAAGGGGAGGTAACTGTTGTATTCGATCCAGTAAGACGGAAGCAATGGGAAATACCAGGGAGCAGCCATGCCGTATCTACCTGCAGGGAGAGGAGTCTCATCCAGGTGTCTGTTCCCAGGAATTATCACTATTTGGGGTGCACTCAAAACAGATAAAATTAACTCCACAGAGAGGTCTCCCCTCTCAATGTGCTCATGTGCTTCTGAGACTTGGTAGAGAGTTTTCCTGACTGACACAATAGGAAGCGCTCACTAATTTGTTATTCTGAGTTACTCCATAGCTGGAGGGCAGGAGTACTTTACATTTTCCACTGGGTACATTTCTGTATGCCAGTGGACTGCTTCATTAGGTGGGGAAGGAAAGCAGAAGACAAATGTACTGGCTCTTGCCCAAGGCAGGAATTACTTTTTGAAATCAAATGATGTAAGTAACACAAGTCAAAATCACTCAGCTGACAAACGCAGGGCAACGTGCTCTGCTCTCATTCTCACCCACCAGACTGCAAACACATCCTCTTGTGTCCTTGGCTTCAGCTTCTTCAGGAAACCCACCTACCCATGGGATAAACTGAGGGACCCTAATGCTCCCCTGTTCTGCCCTGTCTCGGTGTCATTAACATGCTCCCTTTGCCCTAGAACTGAGGTATCCTGTGTGTGCAGACTGTCTCACTGCCTGAACCAGTGAGCCAGCCACTGCTGTTGTTTTCCAAGAGAGGTGGAACAGCACCACCCTCAACGATTTGTATCCTTACCTGGGAAAACATTCCGTATATACCACCCCAGGATGAAGTAAATGAAGGAGTCTATCAGGATGAGCCAGCACATCCAGCCAAAGGAAGTGTTGTCTCCTATCATTGGGGACTTATAGATGTTGTCCCACTGCAGACCTGCAGAAAGGAATTGGGAAATACAATCAGGACCTGTTTTAGCCCATTAAATGCCAGCACCAGGGGAGCTCGAGGCCTGGGTTTGCCTACAAGAAACATACCTATGCCCTGTGCCTCGTAGCGAGCGATGTATTGACTCGCATAACTGAAGGCAGTTGGAGACAACAGGCTCTGGGGGGTAAACAGAACAGAAAACAAACAATTTGTGAGTTCGTCTCAAAGAGAAGTCAAGTCAGTCAATCAATCAGTTCCCTCATTAGCCAGGAAAATGTGTAGGGCCTTTTCCCCAGCAGTCACAGAGCACATGGACCAGGCTTATGAGAACTGCCACCGGTGACAGGCTGTAATGTCTCCTTAGAGCCTGACTTTCCTTTGCTTCCACACCCAGGATGCAACTTCCTCCCTCATGCAGGGCTTTAATTGGAGGCTTTTGAAATACAGCCCTGCTTGAGAATTACCTCCTGGTGCAATGTGGTTAATTATTCTACCACTTGCATTAAAAAATGTCCTTTCCTGAATCTGGTGACTCAGAGAAAACAAGTCTGGCTTCTGGAACCTAATGTAATTATTCTTGGTAAGAAACAAGGCTTTACATCTACTTCCATGGCTAGGAATGTTCTGGAAAAGCAGAGCTTACCAGGAGGCTCTTCACAGAGAAGCTCAAGTGGTTCTCAATGACGAGCAGCACAATGAAGGGGAAGAAGGTGAGGATGTACACGAGGCTGCCCACCAAGGCTGCTATGTTGGTGTTATTGAAGAAAACACTGATGAAGTAGCTCATGGCTATGATGGACAGGCTGTAGTCCATGAGGTACAGGAACAGGAGTGCTGTGTTTGTTTTGGGAAGGATGTCACCCACTTTTAGAACAATAATGAGGAAGGTGACAGTAATGAGAAGGAAGACGGCACACTCCACGAACCAGGCGATGAAATGGCTGCTGGCATTGACACCCATCATCTTCATGTACTACAGAGAGAAAGGTGGAAAAAACAACCACAAATGACATCTGGGAGAAACAAAGAGATCCTCCTGCTGATAGTGCATGATTTCCTTGTTCAGCTCCTGGACAGGACATGCAACCAGACCATGCTCTGTCCCACCGTGCCATCCTGCCTGTTGCTGTCCAGGGAGAAACCACTCACTCACATTCCTGGAATGCCCAAGGCTTGCAAAGCAGTCTGTTGCAAAACAACAGCACAGACAGAGTCAGCAAGTGTCAAGCGTCGCAGCTCTCAAGCTCCAAAGCAGCTTCTGGCCTTAGATTTGTGACTTTTCTAAAGCATTTTGGTTATTTTTTTTAAAATTATGCTAATTGGTCCAGGGCCTGAGTGTAAAAGCTCTTACCAAACCATTTCTCACACAACAAATAACACCTAAATTACCATGGTTACAAGGAAGCAATACTAATTTATTAAATGAGCTGATGATCAAGTCCCCAAGACTTGCATAAAACTGCAAATTTGTATTGATAAATCCAAAAGAAACAACAGGTGTCTTGTAGATTATTACACAGCTAAGAAGATGACTGACACCCTGGACCTTAGAGACAAGGAAAATGCTTCTCTAAATTAGAGTAAGGGGCTGCCAGGGACCCCTGGGATTCACTCATTTTCCATCTCATTACAGGTCACAGAGTGCCCTTTCTTGGAAATGTTTTTGGTGAGTCAGTATTTGTTTCCATGGTGTCGGATAAACACCAAATCTGCTCGAGCTTTTGCTGCTTGCTGAAGACTTAGTTTTACAAAAGTTCTCTGCTGTTCATCTCTGTTGACAGTGAGTAGACTGGAAACCTGAGTTAATTTAATAAATTCCCTATGTCTCAGTGTCAATTCTTTTCCAACAGGCAACCCGAAGAACTTCATTTCAGAGGAGCTGATGTAATATGTAGCACCTTCTGAAATATTAAGTATAATAACTCCAAGGATAGGAAATAAGTCAACTTTCATGTCTTTGTCCCCAGTAGGTATGACTCAACGTCAATTTTTAGAGAGCTTTAAATCTTCAAAGAACTTGTAATTTTGTGAGGTGTCCACATTTCCAGAGTTCAGAACTCCAAACCAATATTCCCTCCACTCGAAGGGCAAACACCACACATTTCTGTGGCTTTGAGCTTGGTTACAATGTCAGAATTCAAACAAAATAGGTATTTGGAATATTTTCCTTAATGCCTGTTTTGCTCCATTTAATGCTGAACATGAGACACAGTGGCCACTAATGAGGAAAATCTGTTTATAATTTTGCATGCCCCAGAAAGTTTCCCCGTACCTCATAAAGCCTCAGATCTTTCTCTTGAACAAGTGTTTTAACAAAATCAGCTATAAACAGCACCCAGGCAGCCATCAGAGCAAATGGAAGAGAGTAGGTCACGCTGGTTAAGAACCTGTAAAAGGCAAATGCAGGCTTTAGCTGAATAGCAAATGTTCTGGGGATTAAGGCTCTATACAGAATATATTTTTCAGAACAATACTTTGGCACAGGAAAAGCCATGCTCAGATTTCAAACCATGGAGTAAAATTAATAATTACCAAAAAAAAAAAAAAAAAGAAAAGACTCTTTTGCCATTGCACTGGATTTTCTATTCATGAAACTCCTGGCTGTTCAAAATCTTTTTTTTTTGTTTGAATTGCAGAGGGATTTCCTGGTGCATTCTGGAAGTTTTGCTCGGCAGCACCACTGGCAGGAGTGGGAAGTGCCATGGGCAGTGGCATCTCCTGGCTCTCTGAGGGGCTGCATCCCGCTTGGGAACACCCCAGCAACCAGCCCTAACTCCCAGTTCTGTTCAGAGATATCATGGCCAAATTCTGTTATCAGGCCATATTTGCTGGTGTGGGACTCCAGGCAGAGATCCTTCCCTTCAAAGGGTCTGTTTTCCCACACCACAGAACAGGTATTGCAGATCCAGGTCACATTTCTTGACTCCTCACTTTAATTAAACCTTTTTCCTGTGCCAAATGTGGGCAGAAAAAAAAAGAAAAGACAACAATGGCTGACAATAAATTTGTCCTTTTGTGGGGGAAAGCAAGTTTTCACAGCAGGAGATTCCCTTCATTGCATCTGCAGGGGTTATGCTTTTCTCCTTAATTTCTAAACCTGGCTAAAAAAACATAGTCAGTGTTATTCCTGGAAAAAGCTTAATGTACAACAACAGTAGGAAATTAACACTACACTTGTTTGTAATTTTTTTTTTAACCTGTAAAGCTGAAAATTTCCTGTAAACCAGAACTTCCAGAAATGCTTCCATGCAAATGAAGCCTTATTTATAAAGCACCATGAAAAGGCATTTCAGTAGCTCTGCTGGCTCTTTGTTGTTTGGGTTTCTTTTTTTGCTACCACCTCGTGCATGATCTCAAGTTTATTAAAAATTCAGCATTTCCCAACACTTTCTGTGTACTGGCATATATGTATTCCCTCCTTTTCCCTACAGCATGGTAACTGTGCAATAACAATTGATAAGCAGGCATTTTATGATGACTTCTACTGGATGCAAATCCAAAGCCTTTAGGTATTTTAATAATTGAGCAAACTCATGTCCCTCTGAATCTGGGGTGGGGAGGGAAACCCAAAGGTGAGAGGTTTTCCCAGCAAGAACAGGGGAAGGAGCAGTCAGCACTGTAGCAAATGCTTCCAGCAGCCACTTAATCACTGTCCCAAACTCTCTCTCAGCAATAATCCAGGTATTTGCTGCACAACTTGGTTTGGATGCTCCCTGCCCGCACATGTGGCCACCTCACTTGTAGCTGCCTCGAGATGAGGTTATAGGCCCCCAGCTCTCCTAAGTGACAGCTGGGACAGGAGATGGATGGCTCTGCTATAGCTCCTAAAGGACACCTTACAGCTCCTAAATAATCCTTTGGCTCATGCTGGTGACATGGAGGCTTTTCAGTACAGAGAGCTCCAAGGTGCAGCCTGTGCTTCTGCTCCCAGGGAGACCCTCATGTCAGGGCACAGAGAACACCCAACCTTCCGACAGGATGTGCTGAACATCCCTCAGTGTTCCCTGATGGACACTGAAATCCCTTCCCTGTGGGTTTTCCACCCAGTCTGGCCACCAGCTGTGGTCAGGCTAATAACTCCAGGGCAGTACCACGTTGCCAGCTTTCCCACTCAGACCCAAACTGCCTTGCCAGAGGGGCAGGTCCTCAGCTGTGAGAGACTCTCTGCTCTCTGCTGCCTTTGGCAGAGATGCAGTTCATACTGCCTGCAGATCTGGCTCAAGCTGAGGGAAAAGGAAGAGGATCCAAAACTTTTTGGTCTGCTTCACCATCCAAAACTTTTTCTGGCCCCCACACCACTCTGTTAACAGGCTGTTAACCCTGGCAATTCTGTATCAAGAGCCTCTCTGTCCTCCCTCATTACTGCAGAGATGAATGGTACAAGCTCATCTTCTCTCTTGTCCTTCTTAAAGAATCTGGGAAGCACCTGATTGAGAATTACTCAGTATACACTGACCATTATCTAGAATCACTGGAATGAATAACAAATACCACAGCTGGACAGCAATCTCCAGGAACAAAGCTCATAAACCTAGGGAAGCTTTTTTCCCAATGAATCCATTTTCTAACTTCTGCTGCACTGTCTGCATGTAAACACCTGCAGAACAAGCCAACACTCATATTTAACCCAAGTCCTGCCAACTCTCAGTCCCACCATGGGTAGTAAAACAGGGAGAGGGAATTTTACCTGCTGTAAAACCTATAGTTACCATGACAATCCAGGTACATACGGAGCACTGAAAACAAAAGATTAGGCAAACCAAACATAGATCATTTATAGTAGAGATCAAAATTCCCTCTTCTGTTCAAACCTTTGGGGAAACAAAACCCCACCAACCAAAAGACAAAACCAAAAACTGTTTTCATAGGTCAAACAAGATGAGCTTACACAAAGCATGAAGACAAAAGCCACCCAAACTTACATATCCTTGTTGTAGCAGGGGTAAGGCATGGCCTGGACTTGAACAGCTATTTCCTCTGGTTTCTTGCCAGTCTGTAACTCAATAATGGCCCTTTCAATGCTGTCCTGGATGTAAATGAAGGCCCGGCTGTAGATCTGGCTCTGGGAGGTGGAATTGTGCGGGCCCACGGTCCAGATGCGCTCCCGAATTCTGTTGGTGGTCTGTGTGATCCTGCTGCTCATTCGGATCGTGTAGTTGAGCACAGGAGGGAGGGCCAAGGCTCCAGACACTGAGGATCCAGGGCTGCCACGGCTGGAAGGCAGCTTGAAAATGATACCTTGGAAAGCAAAGGGAAAAGGCTTTCCTCTAGAGTCAAGGGAGCAGGACGCACAGACAGAGGCAGGAACTCCTCATTTTTATGAGCCTTTTCTAAATTTCACTTCTTTGCTGCACAAATAATGCTCAGATAGGCCAGCACTTGTCACGGCTGTGCCCCAGAGTGCTCCCTACAGTACAGCTCGTGTCACGATGCTGTAACACAAAAGCCTCAGCGACGTGGTGCTGACAATTGTTGATGTCCCACACACCCATTTTTGGGCCCACACAAATTCCTGCGAAGCTCAGAGGTCTAAGACTATAAGAGCTCTGCACGTTCCTGTTTGGAAATGGCACGTACAGTTCGACAGACAGGAATTTTTTTCAAAATGTCTTCAAAATGTCTGTTTGAGTAGAGGCAACACCACAGTGGTTTTTCTCTCCAGAATATCTTTCCTGATTATCCCATATATAAAACATATGATGGAATGGAAGACAAACAGGGAAGAAAACTACTTTCGTGGGAACAGACAAATACCACGGTTTGAAGTTCCAAGAAAAGCAAAAGTTTCTATCTACCCCTCAATTACTAAGTATAAAACCAAACAGGCCACAGGACTTTTAAGTAAAACCTAATTGAGGAGATATTTGCTCTTCTTTAAAAATTAAGATTTATTTGTATTATTCCAATTAATGTAAGTTCCTATTCCCTGCTCCTTCCACCCCTCTCTGATCCAAAGCTGCAATCCAGTCCCACAGATGTGAATTGTGACTGACAAGACCCAATATTACATTATGGTGCTTGGCTGGAATATCTCAAGAGCTTTATGACTCCCTAATAAATTGAACTGTCTCGTATTTGAACTTGAGGATCTTAAAGGTCTTTTCCAACCTCAATGATTCTGTGATATCTCTCTCAATTAAAGCATCTTTTCCCATGGAAGCCTGAAATAAAGTAGCTGCATGAAGATTTCCTTAGGGCAGTGGAATTTTATTCAGACTGAGAATTAATCAAGAGAAGTCACCAGCTGACCAAGCTGAGGTGTAAGGGAAGAGGAGGCACAAAAAGGGAAGTGTAAAACTCTCCATGAGGAGGTCTCAGGGTGCAGGTCCCACACACCCACTCGCTCAAAATCGATTGCTGTGCGCTGGGAGCTGTGACCGCAACAGCTGGTGGTGAAAAGCCAGATTTCTTGTGCTGCATTCCCACCCTCTACCAGGCTAAATTTAATGTACAGGGGGACTTGAGACTGTCACATACTTGCAAACAGCTCGTTCTTCAGAAAGAGCTCCTTTGCCACCATTTCCATTTCCTCCAAGTCCTTGACTGCCTGAACGCGATTAAACGAGACGCAGGAGGACACGTTCACAGCGAGGGCAGCAAGAGTGTTCAGCTGGTCAACAATGTCACTGTTGTTCTGCAGTTCCAGCCGAATATCATCTGGGAAAAAAAAAACACAGACAAAACCACCAGCATCACTACAACAGCAAAAAATCCATCCCCTCTTTCCAGTCTTTACACTAACAATGACAGCAGAAAGGAAGAAAAAACTCCCCATCATACTAAACATTAAGTGTAAAACACATTTGTTCGCTCAGCAGTGCAATGAAGGCATGTTGTTGACCCAGTTTTTATGTTAATCATTTGTAATATGCTCGTGAGTTTGCCTTTGGGAGGGTGCCAGCAGTGGGATGTGACAGCCATCCCAAATCACAAGTCCCTCCTAACCTGCTGGGGTTTTAGACTCGCACACGATGCTCACCCTTCCTTCCACACCTTGTGGTTCTGGATGCCATCCACTCTCCTGCTGCATCTCAGGGGAGCACGTGCTTTACCCCAGCACATCAAGGCACAGCCGTGTGTGCTGTGCTGGTGTGTGGACTGAGCCTGATAATGCAGCTCATGAAGATGTTGCTGTTTGCTGGCCGCTTCCAGAGGTGACTGCAGAATGCAGGGAACTAACAGGGAGCAGCTGCCACAGGCACCACGGCTTTGGGGGAGTTAGGACAGGAGTTGTTACTCGTGGAATAACACAGGGGTCATCATGAATGGGATGGAAACACTCTTCTGATGGAAACACCCCTGGCTGCTGCTCGGTTTTGTTGGCACAGCCCAGAATTAGGTTGACATGTATGGCCACTCGCTGAAAGGGGGGTAGGGACAGTAAGACCAGGGAGGAAGGGACTGTGATCCCCCTGCTGTGCGCTCACAGGGGATGATGTATCCACCACCACTGTCAGCTGGTGATTCTCACAGGGCACATCTGCAGCTCTTGCCTTGAAGGACCATGCAAGACCACCAGGGAACAGCAAATTCCAGCAGAGTGTGTTCTCTGGCTCCATCAGCCTGGGTACCTTTATCTGATCCCTTGCTTTTCTGCTCTGGAGAACTTTTAATCTGAACCTTGCTCCGGTGCAAGTCAGCTCTCCAGCAACATTTTCCAGCCGAGTCCCAGGTAGCTCATTTGAAGTCCTAATTACGGCTAAACAGTGTCCTCCAGTGGCCACACACAGCGGCAGAGCCTTCCGTCCCACTCTCGCTTCAACACCCAGGACAAACATCTCTCTACGCAAGCCCTGTGCTTTCTAAGAGCCTTTCCCCACAGACCACAAGATTTCGGGATCAGAGCTGAGATTGCCTTGTACTGGAGCATCCAACACTGGCCAGAGAAGAGCAGTACGGTGGGATGGCTGCAGGTTGGTGCCTCTGGAGCTCCCAGACCGAAGTACAAGAGAGAGGGCAGCACATACGGACACACTCACCCAGTTCGTTTATTTGACTCAGCAGTTCAGCTGCATCCAAATCCACCATGAGCTTGATAAAAACCTGCACAAAGGGGTTCTGCAGGGTGTTCTAGCCACAAGGAAAAAAAAGGAAAAAGCATCAGTTTGACCAGAAGCCTCTCGAGCTTTTTCACTGTATTTCTAAAATATAAGAGACCAGCTGGCTTCACTGAGCATTTGCACAGCCCCCTCCTACTCCTTTCCTGACCTTCCATATTTCACTCTGCGCATCAGGATGGAGAAATGCCAGGAAAGAAAATGTCATACAGAGCTCTCCGAGTCCAAGCTGGTGCTTCTTGGAGTCAAGAGAGGATGCCTACTGAGTTCTAGAGTCCCATGAAAATAATCATGGCTAATCTTAGTTCTTCCAGAAATGCAGTAAACTTCCCTTGTGTCTAAGTCCTGTGAACACAGCCACATCACAAAGGGCAGGCAACCAAAACTAAATGTGGAGACCAACACAAGATTTTTGTTTGGCTGAATATTTCGTTATTCCACCAGTGAGTACAATCAGCAGAGAATATTTAATTTCACTTTTTCATATTCCACTCTAGATTTTCTCTCGATGCCATGGAAATTAGAATGAATTCTAGTCCCTGAAATTAACTTTCAGTGCTTTAGGTTTCCAGAGGACTCATTTTCTTAGTTTTGTAAGAAAAGGAGACAATTTTTACTGGAGAATGGGAAACAAGTGTGTGTAACATTAGTTTACTGCTTTCTGCAGCCAAGCAAGGCTGGGCTCCTTAGGAGGGGAAAAAGAAATTTTATTTACATTCACTGAGGTACAAAACATCTCCTAGCTCTTACGTGTGTACCCAGAGCAACATGCTCATTATAGATACCATTTCATTTTCTGAAAAAGTCATTTCTTGCCTGGCCTTGGCTGGCTGGATCACTCCATCAAGCAGAAAGTTAATTTACAAACTGAAGAGTGCTCCTTTCTCATCTCAGCCCTCCAGCAGGCCCCAGCATGGCCAGTGTCAGGGAGCATGTTACAAACAGGTCATTTGAGACAGGGGATGTGCAGGGAAAGGTGTGCCAGGAGTGTTGCTGCTAAGGGAACAGGCAGGCACAGCCATGGGGGAAGTCCAGGATGAAAGCCTGGGAAGGGCCCATGATGTCCACGGAGTCACAGCTCATTTCAGGGAGTAAACCCACCCTCCCAACTCCCTGCTGGCAGCAGAGGTGGGGGAGTCAGGATCCCATACCTTGATCATGGGAACTGTCTCGTTTAACTTAGCCAGCGAATTCATGATGACAGGGGACTTGTCCAGCCACTCCTGGGACTTCAGGGCTAGATCAGCCATCTGCTCCAGGGTTGCATTAGACTACAAAAGAAGCCCACAACATAAAGGATTAATTAATTCTTTACCTTACAGATTTTAATCGATAAATGTAACAATAAAACAGCTGAAACCAAATTTGGTTTCCTTAGGATTTTTCTTAGCATTCTATCACTGTTTGGCAAAATGCCCCTTAACACACTGAATTTGATGCACATACTTCTAAGTGCAATTTAGAGCATGTCTTGAATATCAGCTTTCCTTCTCCCACTGGTCTGCTTGTGAATACTGGTTAGAGAACCTGTCCTGGGAGACATATTTCTCTTACTGGTTGAATATATATGGGGGTGAAACTTCATAAATTGGAGGCCTTAAAAAAATTGTGTTATAAATATTAGACCAACAGCAATTTTCTGGAGGTAAGGTTCATTCCAAGACAAAAGATGACTCATCTCTCAGCAAGGAAACTAGAAAAAGATAATTGGATTAATACTCCAAACAGTGAGAAAGCACATCTGTGCTTCTCAGAGAAACAAGCCTGTGTGAGACAAATTACAACCCTCTGGAGTGGGTGTACCCTGATGTCCTGAAACAGAGCCATACCTTTCCCATGATGGCTCGAGTTTCTGGGGTATCTGGTGTGTAAAGGATCTTCCCAAGCACCATTGGTTTTAAAAAAGACCAAATTAAAGCTCCAGTCGGGGTCTTGACCAGATCCAGGTAAAAGGATAAGCAAAATGGTGCTGCAAGGGGAGAAAAACAAACAAATTGCACACAGAGAACAAACAGGCCAGATATAAGAAAGCTACAAGTGTATTTTTTCCCCATCTGCCCAGGTTGTTGCTGTGTCCAGAGAATGACTTTAGGGCCCTCTCTTCACTGACTGATCTAATGCATCTTGACAAAAGCAATCCACCCCCAAGATCTCCTGTTGCTGAACTCAAGACAACAAGAGTCTTCTTGTTCAAGCCAAGAGGATCTGCTCGAAGGTTAAATGGAGTTTTGTGAACTCAGAGGAGCTAATAATGTCACTACAGTCAGAAAAACTACACATCAAGAAAAAGCAGTGACCTGTCGAGCCCTAAGACCAGATCCTCAACAAATGGGAGACAGTGCAGTGTCAAGCACTGCTCTGCTGCACAGGCAGTTTTCCTCTGAACATTTATGGAAAAAAAGCACCAATAATTAGGGCAGTGAAGGTCTTCAGCTAGCATAAATAATGAGTACTCACAGCCCTCGGAGACATACAGGGGAACAGCTCAGCACTAGGACTCTCTGGAAATAGCAGAGAAATTTTGCCCGAGGGAAAAGCCAGACTTACTGGAGTCATGAGGAATCCCATATTTCCTCATCAGCTTTTGGACATAGACATCCTCTGCATCAGAACTGTTGCTCATGGAGTCTCCAAAACCTGGAAGCAAGGACTCAAAGAAGAGGGGTGTGATCTCCTGGTTGCAGAGAACTTTTGACACGGATTTAAATGTGCCACGTGTTATCCTAAAGTTGGTTGGTTTCAATAACGCCTGCAGAAAAGACACAATGCAAATAAACCCTGCACACTGAAAGGACACCACTCTGAGAGAAAAGAGAAACAACAGAATGGGAAGGCAAGGATTGAACATTTTTACACTGCTTTCTTATGAGAAGCTTGTCTCAAAAAAAAAAAAGGTATTTTCATGGAAATCATGTACTTTTTGGCTAAGCTCTACTATGACAGATGTGGCAAATTCATTTCCAGGTGTGAGAGCCAATGTGGGAAGCGTCCACAGTGTGTGCAGGGGAATTGCCTATAATTGACACAGATACACCCTGGGTTACAACACAGAATTTGTCACAGAGATGTGCACATTCCCTGTCCCCACCTAGTCCATGACTGCACGTGGCCCTGCAATGTGCAGGCACAGTGAGGACCAGGAATGATTCCTGTGATCTGTGTTCCCATTGACTATGGATCTGAGAGGGGTTGGACATGGTGCTGGATGAAGGCACTGCACCCTGAAGTTACTGCAGCTCTCAGAGCAGTCATGGTTTTTTGTACTGAATGTTTGGGGCAGGCTCCAGGCTTTGGGTGTGATCTACTGTCCACTAAAGCCAGAACAAGTTTTTTATGTTAACTGACTGGTTTTGCCTTTACTGGGCAGTTCTCCAGCTGGTTTCAACAGTTGACCCTTCCAGTATTTTGCTGGAAGTTCTCTCTCCCTCACAACAGTTGTTCATCCCCTGCATTTTTGCTCCAAGAGTCCCTCCCACAGCACATGTTCCCTGTGTCCCCCTGTCACGAGCACACGATGGTCCCACTGCTCCAAGTCAAAGCAATTCCAGCAACACATCATCACAGAATGGTTTGGGTTGGAAGGGACCTTAAAGACCACATAGTTTCACCCTCCTTCCACTAGACCAGGTTGTTCAATACCCATCCAGCCTGGCCTTGGACGCTGCCAGGGGTAAGTTTGATAGAGCTTTCTCTTAGAACACTATTGCTTTAAAAGAGAATCTATGATTTAATGTGGCTTCCAGGGTAAGAAATTACTGTGGAAACTGTTCCAGTGGTGTTTTGCCTCCAAAGCACATGCAGACAACACGTACCTTAGTCAGTGGCATTTTCCTAGACTGCCGGAGTTTTTTCAGGGAATGAATAGCTTGTAGCAATGGATCAACACCAGACTCAACCTGGTGTCTGAAATATTTCATTTTTGTCAGAAGGCCTAACATCTTGTCCATGGGTTTCTGGAGTTCCTTAGGGAAAAACATCTACAAGAAGCAGGAAGGAAATCAATTATGATTAGCATGTATGCACATGCATGTACACACCCATAGTGTGTTAATTCAGAGACAGCAACTGTGGGATTTTCAAAACTCTTAGGAGGCTTACAGAGTGGCTGTCCCATGGGAAATGAATGGGATTTGTATTCCTAAATCCCCAAGTGCCTTTGGAAACCACTCCCCTGAATATTACACAATCTGAAGAGTGCATGTTTCCAAACACCTACAGGTTGGGAAATGTGTGTTTCCATACTGGCTGGGATATAATCAGGTGTCTCAGTGGCAGCATTTCACTGAGATACAGCAAAGGTATCAAACACCATGAATAACTTTTGACCTGAGCCCAAATTCATTGGCCTTCTCATTTAATAAGCATTTTTAAATATGTACTACATATGCATGTCTCTGTGGATGTTCTCTTCCATGCTGTTTCTATAGCTGTGCCTGTGGGATATCTGAATCATTTAACAAATTTGTAGTTCCAAATAGATAGGAAAAAGATATTTTACAGGACTTTTTTTCCCAGGACTTCCCCTTTCAAGGAATAAAAATATTTAGCCCAGTGCCTTATTTTTGGGTCAGCTGGGAATGTTCAAGAGGTTGTGACAGCACATAAATGATACTAGCAGATAGGGAGGCATTTAGAGTAGGTCCAGTGCCTTTAAATGAGGTTTGCTGGTTTACAGCAGCTGGGATTCTCATTTATATCCACACTGTCACAGCATGGATATGCAATAAAAATTACTGCATGAGCAAAGCCTGATCTTTGGCTTGTGTAAATCCACATAGCTTCTGGCCACTGCAATGATATTTTATGACCTCTCAGCCACTGCGTGCAGCAGAGACTGTAGAAATCACTCTACAAAGGCAGCACTAACCTTGTATAAGAAGTTGTAAACGTCCAAGTGCCGTAAGAGGGTGACCCCCAGCATGTAGGTCTCACGAGTCCTCTCTGAGAGGGACAGTTTGCAGAACTCCTCTGCCACTGCTCGCAGCTGTGGGTCAGTGGGGTGGGCACTACAGGACTCCAGCTGGAGGAGCTGAGAGATGAGCTGAATTTGCACAGAGGGAAAACAGATTGGTTAGGGCTGGGCTGCACGCTCCACTATGCATGGATTAATCTTGCCATGCTGTTGTTCTTCCCACAGTGTCATATTTCAACCCTGAGAAGCTGAGAAGGCCTACCCATTACTCCCTCTCCCAGGGACAAATCCTAAGGACTGTGTTTTACTACCCAGCTTGCACAGTAGTAAAAGCTTTTGTGGCTTCAATTTCTCATTGACTGATGCATGTGAAGTTTGGAAAAGAGCACGCTTTGGGGCTCAGTCCAGACAAGATAGCTGGGAAGGGGGAAAGCATCTGGAGCTCTGCTTGTGCAGGAGGCTGAGGAAGGCAAGCTCATCTCTCATTCTGGGAGGCTAATTTTGGACCCCGAGTGCTCCCATGAGTTGTGGTTACAAGTGTGTTCTGCATCTGGACTGTGACAACTTCTGAGCGCCGAGGAACCCACTGAAGACCCTTTAGTCTGTCCCAGTGAACCATGTCCTGCCACGGAGCAGAGCCATCCCTCCCTGGGCAGGGCCTGGCCATGCACCAGCCACTGGTGACAGCCAAAGGGACCATATGGCTCCTGGTCCCCAGTGGATGGGCTGACGTCAGTGACTGCTCCAACTGCATTCCTGGTGGCAATTCCCATCCATAACGTGCTCTGCTGTCTATCCCTGCGGGATCATCTACCCCCTCCATGCTGTCACACATGCAGTGCTCTGCTTGGCTGCATTCACTAACTAATTCTGGTTTTAATGGGCTGAGAAGCTAAAAAGCAACAAGATCTCCCAACAGGATGACAGCAAACTTACCTGACTGCTGTTTTCAGGGAGAGATGCTTCCAGAAGAGCATCAATACCAGCTGCAGACATTCCTGTTGTGTTTCTGAGATCCTCTTTGAGCTGGTCCACATTTTTAAACACATCTCTTAACTTTTCTGTAAAAAACAACAAAAGAACAATTGATGTAGCAGCTTTCTCCAGACACATGGCAACCTCAAGCACACAGAGAGGACTTTAGGTGAAGTATGGGAGTGTGGTACATCATCACTGATAAAAAAAGAAATCCAACAAAGCTTGGAAAATACAGTCATTATTTCCTAGGATTTCCACTCCAATTCATGGGCTGAAGTTGTCAGGTCTTGGGATAGCCAAATTTTCTCTAATACAAAGACTTGGGACTTTCTTTGTATGGAAAACAAAGGGTGGTCTAGAACAGGCTCTAGAAGTACCCCAGATAAAGGATCCCAAGGGACACGGTGTATGGTTATTTCAGCAATATCACTTCTTCCTGGCAGCTAGGCAATTCTCAAGACTTCCAGCAGAAAGTATGGTACCAGTGATGGTGCATCAACACTGCAAAGTAAACACAGGAAAGTACCTTCCTTGCTAGAATTGGTTAAACTCTCAGTGATGTTCAACATGGAATTCAAAGTAGTCATATACTGAGGAATCTCTTGGAAGAAAGAGATCTCTGGCACATTTTCTTGAAGCCTACATTGGAAAAACACAACAACAAACAAAACTGAGAATGCAAAAAGAAGGCAAGACTTCCTCAATAGGATACCAAAGCAGTGGGGGAGAGCCTCACCACTGCAGCTGCGTCTGGATGTTCGTGGCATCCCCAACCAGTACATTCTGGAGCTCTTGGGAGATTCTCCTGTGATT
>JAWWMO010000002.1:3688143-3706515 GCA_035047845.1 Dendrocincla fuliginosa
GAGAGATCTTCAAAGGAGGTTTTGACAAAAGAAGACAAATGCACAAAGTTAGATGACAGAATTGTAAAAGGCAAGTTTTTAAGAGACTAGATGTCCCTTTCTGTTTCTCCTTAGGATTAAGATTCTAACATATATACTTTTAGTTCATTCAAAAGGTCTCCAGTAGAAGAGTTCATAGCAACCATTCCTATGTGAGTGTATAGCAGACCTGGCTGGATCTAATAAACCCCATAAACCTTTACATATCATTTCCCCTGCCCAACACACACACACAGCAACACTCCGTTTGGACGTACCTGTTTACCAATTAATCTTCCCAGAGACACAATAAATCTACCTTGCACAACAGTTTCAGTCTTTCAGATACCACCTGGTCATCTACTACAGCACAGCAAAGAGACTTGGCCAAAAGTCAGGACTTCCACGTCTGCCAAACCGTGTTAAATTACAGCCCTTTGCCTGCTCTGCTATTATGGGCTTCCCTCTTGTCTGACATCATTATTTACATTATCAGGCTCTTATGGGAAGAATTATTTTCAGGTTTATGCCTCTAAGTACCTGTCACACTGAGGCTCATCATATTATTATTACAGATATATTACACAGCAACAGTATTGTATACTGTTACATTTTTTAAGAGGACTCTTTAATGCTATTTCTCATATGGAGCAATAGACTAAAGTGCATGAATGCTATTAGTGCAGTCATGTGTGCATGGGGTAAGAAGCATTTTATTCAGATCAGGCATTGCCAAAGCCAAAGCTGGTGAGGGAACTCCATCAGTAAATACTGGTGCTTAATCTCAGAACCCATTCTGGTGTTGTGAGACATGCAGGGCTGAGGGAGCATGTGGGGACTTGACTCTGCTGGTGTTGGTGCAGCTCCTTGGGCACAGTGGTAACCAAGTTAGTCATGCTGATAACTGCCAATTAGGGATGCACAATTCCCTGATCTTCAGCAGGGCAGAGGCATCTAATCCCTCTCTGTGCCCTCCAGAACTCCTCTCTACCTACTTCCCAAAGGCAGCCGAGGCATCCCAGAACAATCTCAGCTCTGTGAGGTGCTTTGCTAAGTGTCAGCATACTGAGCCTTCAAACTAATGGTGCAGTGAGGAATATGCTGCCACTGGCAGTCTGTGCACTGCTCATCCTTTTGGGATGGCTGGTGGATAACAGAGCCATCCGATTCAACAGACTAGGAGGACAGGAGCACCTCTACCTTCCCTTGAAAACAGATGTACCCTCAGAAGTGACTGACACAAGAACAAGTTCCTCAACCCAGTTTGCCAGTGACCTTCAAACACAGGCAGCAGGCAGGACACAGAGTTTCAGTCCTAGCTTTTATCAGCTGTTCTTTTCAGAAACTTTTTTCCATATGCCATTTTTCTAAGCCACCATTGCACATTCATGTATCACTGCGGGATGTCCTTCAAGTCAGCATTTTAAGCAGACTCACTTTTAGCTTCAGGAGCTCTGGTATGGATGAATGTTTCTCAGAGGTATTATTTTGCATAAAAGAGTTCTTTTTCAGATGAGTTTGCTTCAAAAGCAGTGTGATGTTTTCTGCGCAGGGAAGAAAACAATAGTTACTCCACACAAAAATGCCAGACTTGCAGAAACTTCACAGGTGGGAACATCAGCACTTTTATTCCAAGGCCTACTGGGCATTGCTGTTTTCCACCAAATTCACGTGGCCAAGGACCTGTGACATCCCAGAGCAAGGCCCAGGTGGTAATCTGGATTCCAATGGATCCAGTCCCAGTAGGTGTTCTGTTCCTAGAGAAATGCAGCCCACCCTGACAACAGGACCTCTGGCAGTGCCCTCCAGAGCACACGTGGTATCCCTACTCTGTGAGCAGGTAAAACCTCAGGTGTTACAATAACCTCATACAATCAATAACTATGTGAAATACCATGTTAACTCTCAAAAATAACTGCTGTCATCTTCCAGGTACATAGAGCTGTGGGGGGAATTAGGTTTCTATTTGCTGGATTTCTTTATCTGAGTGTCAGCAACCTGTCCTCACATAGTGGGGAGATGTGCCTCCTGGATAGAATGGGATAGAAAGTTATAATCACAATGTGACATAACTCAAACGAAAAAGGAGTCTGGATTCCTGAGGCCTCACAGCCCCAGTTAATTGTTAGCAGATAAAAACATGCAGCACCACTCCTCCCCACCACCAGACAAAACACTTTGAAAAGACAGGCAGCACATATTCCAGCTGAGGTCCCACAACAGTAATGAAATCATGATCACCTGTCAACTCCCCGTCTTCAGCTTCAGCTGCATTCATTAAACACTTCAGGTAAGGGTTACAGCTGTTATTCACTGTCACCTGCAAGAGGGTGTTTTCAAATTCTAAAAACAGAAATCTGAAAAATAAGATAGGAATTTAAATCAGCTTCTCTTTCAGAAACAAGGTACATTAGTGAGCAACCTGTCAGCTGTGTAGATGCTGTTCCTTGGCAGTGTAAATAAAAATTACAGATAAAAGCCATCTCTCCTTAGTGAGTACCCTCCCAGTTGTATTTCATCAATTCTTTTTGCTGTTATCTCCCAAAGCTGTCACTCACTCTCAAACCATATGTATAAGAAAACACACTATAAAAGTTTACTATGGATGGACTATATAGAGGGAAAGACACACCCAGGGGAGGCTGAGGTTCAAAAATCAGAGAATCATACCACAAAGAAGGGATTTCCAAAGAGCCTTCCACTGGTGGCAAGACTCCTTCAGGACTCTGCTTCCACTGTGAACTAATATGTGCCAACAGGAGATTTTTGAAAGTCTGACTTCTAGATGTATGTTCAACTCAAGAAGTTTTCTTTTTTTCAATTTAACCCACACTACACCTCATGTCCTGAATTGTGGTGGTAGCAAGCTTAGGTTGCTCCACTGGAAAAAAAATTACATACTTCTCATGCCAGAGTGAGAGTGGTGGTCACTATCCATAAATGCAATTACAGTACCCAAAGAGCAAACTCACCGTGTGATCAGACTGGTTGGTGACAGGGTTTGGTCACTCTGAGTCCAAGGCAGGGTCTTGTTGTACAGAGTTTCTGCTGTGACAACAAAGTGATGAGAGACAATATCAATCACACTGTCAAACCCAGTTTTGTTGGAGAGGAAAGCTGAGCTGGAACTTCTGTTGAATTCATTTAGCAGGTCAGAGAAGTTCAGCCCCTGGAGAATGTAGAGGCTGGCTTCTGTGATTTCCAGAGCTGACATATCGTTTGCAGAGTTGTTTGCCACTACCTTCAACAACTTTGCAAAGGCAGCTGCTTCGGATAGATTGCTGGCGGGGTTGAGGAGCCTGTCAACCACATCCCAGACACCCATGTAATAACTCCATTTGGGGAGGCTGAAGGCGCCCTGGAGTCTCTGCAGTAGGTTGTTCAAGGGGAGCTCATCCTGTGCCACACCAATGAGCGTGGACAGGGTATTCCAGCGTGCTGTGGTGTCAGAGAACTCCAGGGAGTCCAGCACTGTTCCGTTCAGCATGGCAGGAATCAGCATGTTCAAAAGCTGAGAGGGGAGCACATCGTGGACCGGGATGGGGCAGGAGGCATTACTCTGCAGCAGCCCCACCGTGACAGCAGTCAGAGCTCTTGCCTTCTCCTGCACCCAAGAGTCTTCCACCTCAGACATAAGGTTTAACTTGGAAAGGAAACTCAGAGAAAAATGCAGAGACTGGGTGATGCACGACAGCTCCCTGGAGAAGCGCTCGCTGCTGTTCTTGTAGACGGCAGCAAACTCTGGAGACAGCTTCAGGTTTGTTATGGCAAGCTGGAACACTTTGGTGAAGGTGTCATTGGGCATTTGTCCACCCTCCACGCCCATGGAATCAAAGAGGGGCTTGCAGGGGCTCCTGGCCAAGGCCTCCCCTAGAGTGGCATTTTCAAACAGCACCTCAAGTGCTACATGGAGCACATCTTCAAAAGAGCACTTCTGGAGGGCCCCATCACCATTGGTGCTGTTCTTGAGGAAAGGACTCAAGGCTAAATGCAAGAACTCCCAAATCTTTGCCTCCAGAGAAGCATTGGGCTGTGAAGAAGACTGGCTGAAGTCCTGCAGCAGCAAGTGTGAGAAATCATACACTGCATTCATTTTTATTTCAAACGTTTTGTTTGAGTTCGTGTCATGAAGAGCTTTCATTCCTGCTCTCCCTATTTCAAGCAGTCTCTGGGTATAGTTACTGTAAGTATCAAATAATAGGATGACAGCTTCAAGCTCACTGATGTTATACCTTTCCTGCAAACCTTTTAAAATTAAGATACCCCTCTGGATGGCCTGCAAATACATGGAGGTGTTGGTTCCCCTGAAGTCCCCTTCCCCATACAGCTCAAACACAGAGGATGCAAAGTTTAGCAGCTGCTTCAGTTCCTGAGCGAAGGGAAGAGTGGAATCCTTTTCCATGGTATTTAACTGATTTTGCAGCATTTCTAGAAGTGACTGGGGAGTGACACTGCCAGTCCTATTCCAGTTCATGGACTGGAGACCTTCAGCAATATGCCAGAAGACATGAAGTTCTTTTCCCTGCCTTCCACGAGGGAAATCCAGGAGTTTCTGCATTAGCTTGGACAAAGAAGAGATCAGCAGATAATGATCACTAGTATTCACCTTTGCCATGGCACCAAGCAGCTCCTCAATTTCTGCAAAATTTTCAGAAGTTTTGGGGGCCAACAAGAAGTCAGAAAATAATGATGACACTTTTTCATTGGTAATGAGATAATTTCCAATGTCTTCAAGTGGGATTGCATCAAGTGCAATCATTTTGGTAACCTCCCATGCATCCTCTGTATTAAAATGGGTCCTGTTTAACATTATCTCATTCCAAATCACTGCAGCCATAGTCAGAACATCCTGATTTTCTTCTCCATAGGGATTAGAGTAGAACAATTCTTCACCCCCACCTTCGTACAAAGGAAGTATTTCTTGAAATATTCTTTCCAAGTCCAGCGTGCTGTCTGTGGAAGAAGCTGAATTGAAAAAGAGTTTTGATGAACCATACAAATCATTCAGATCTGAGGATTTAATTCCTTCACTGGAGTTACGAAAGATCTGATGTACTAATGTTTTAACCGGAGCTACCCCAAAGTCAATAAGGATTAGAGCCTTCTTCATAATTTCCAGGAGCTTCACATATTCACCCACTTCTGTTAGGTTCCATTTGGAGGTCAGCACGTTGCCAGTGGCGTGCCACAGCCGTGAGAAATGTCCCCAGTCGGCCTGCAGGGAGGCATCTCTGTAAATGCTGCTGTTCCTCATGGAAGCAACCAGCAACAGCTGGGAGAGCAGAGGGAGCCTGTGCCAGCCTGCTGAGCCATCAGAGAACTCCAGGGAGTCCAGCACTGTTCCGTTCAGCACGGCAGGAATCAGCATGTTCAAAAGCTGAGAGGGGAGCACATCGTGGACTGGGATGGGGCAGGAGGCATTACTCTGCAGCAGCCCCTCTACGACAGCAGTCAGAGCTCTTCCCTTCTCCTGCACCCAAGAGTCTTCCACCTCAGACACAAGGTTTAACTTGGAAAGGAAACTCAGAGAAAAATGCAGAGACTGGGTGATGCACGACAGCTCCCTGGAGAAGCGCTCGCTGCTGTTCTTGTAGACGGCAGCAAACTCTGGAGACAGCTTCAGGTTTGTTATGGCAAGCTGGAACACTTTGGTGAAGGTGTCATTGGGCATTTGTCCACCCTCCACGCCCATGGAATCAAAGAGGGGCTTGCAGGGGCTCCTGGCCAAGGCCTCCCCTAGAGTGGCATTTTCAAACAGCACCTCAAGTGCTACATGGAGCACATCTTCAAAAGAGCACTTCTGGAGGGCCCCATCACCATTGGTGCTGTTCTTGAGGAAAGGACTCAAGGCTAAATGCAAGAACTCCCAAATCTTTGCCTCCAGAGAAGCATTGGGCTGTGAAGAAGACTGGCTGAACTCTTGCAGTAGAAGATGTGTTAAGTTATAGACAGGGTTAATTATTTCTTCTCTGGAAACTTCACTGTCACTTGTATGATGAAGGATTTTCATCCCTGTCCTCAGAAGTTCAGACAAACTCTTGAAGGTTTTATTGTCAAAATTAAAGAAGAGATCTATAGATTTTAATTTACTGACATTATAATTCAGCTGTAAGTCTTTTAATATATACAAGGTCTTTTGGATGGCTTGAGTGACTAGTGAGATATTGGCTACTCCAGAGCTTTCCCCAAACTCTTTAAACACGGCTGCTATAAATTCTGACAGCTGGTCCAACTGCTCACTGAAGACACCACTTGAATTATTATTCAGCTTTTGTAAATGGCTGTTTAATACCTCTAAGAACTGCCCGTAGGCGACGATGCCTGTGCTGTTCCACTTCATCGACCTCAGTTTCTCCCCGAGGCGCCAGTAGACATTCAGCTCATCCCACCAGGCTTCCCCCATGGAGCTCTCCACCTCCCGCATCAGCTCAAACACAGGCAGCAGTAGGTACTGATAACCCATGTTCGTGCCTGTCATTATAAAAAACATCCTCTGCAGAGCCAGGAGCTGCTCTGGAAGGTTCCTGTAGGACACAGGCTTAAGCAGATCATCAGAAAACAAGGATGGTATTTCCTGCATGCCATTTAAATGGTCTCTGAAGTCTTCCAGAAGTGATGGCGTGCTCGTGGAGAGCAACATTTTGAGAGCATCCTTACTTTGCAATGCACTAAAATTGGAATCATTTAACAAAACTGGGTTCCAAATCATTGTGGCTAATTTTAAAGTGCTCTGAATTTCCTTCCACTGGGTCATTATATCAAAGATGGAAGTCCCATTAAAGTCACTCAGTAATTGCAGTGATGTGAAGTTATAGATTTCATCAATTATTTCCTTATTATATGGTTCCTTTAATTTATAATCATGATGTGGATTCCTTCCCAGTTCAAGAAATGCATACAATTTCTGTAATGTTTCATTCTTCAAATTTCTGAATAGATTTAAGCTTTTTAATTCACTTCTATTCATTTTTTCCTCAAAGCCTTTTAAACGATGTACATGCTTTTGTATGGCTTCTAAATCATCTGAATTAATGGACCTCTTGGACTCCTTTCTACCAATCTCTGGTGACTTTATTTTTCTGGAGGGGAACAAAAAAGTGTTTTAGTGAATATGAAATCAATGCAAGTGGAAATGCAAGGTGATTTAGAGCAAAGATCATAGATTTGAATTACACTGTTAGCAATACCCCTTTAGCTAATGCCTTACCTTAGAACTTGCTCCAATTCAGACACTAAACTCTGCTTGTCCTTCCAGTTAACAAAGGAATTACAAATGTATCTAGTCAACCAACTCTTTTCTTTATCTACAATAAAGATGTAAAGAGTATATTAGCAAATATTACATAATTTTGGAACCTGGAAAGAGTTCTAGGGCAAATCTGTCCAGGGTAACATGCATGTGTGAAGTGAGGCTCCTACCACAAGGCAATATCCTGGTCAAAAATGGGAGTGGTCTTTTGGGGTGTGACTCTCCCTGGCCCTCTGAAGAAAGTGAGGGTGCTACCTGGTTTCATAGAAATGATTTTCCATCTCAGGAACAATTCCATGCCTCTGTGATCTGGGTGCTAAACATTCTCCTCCTGCTTTAGGAGCACTTTGCTATGAGTAATGCAGGATAAGGTGGCCAAATATTTATTACAGTTTCTTTCCCTTTGTTTGGGGGTGCTTTTTCACTCCTCACACATAAACTTTGTCTGCAGCATCATTTATGTCTCCCATAGCCATTTACACTCACCTTGATATCCCCACGTGCCCAGTCCTCTCACTAGCCCCACCTCCAGGTTTTCCCAACCTGCACTGCATTAGTCTTTCTTCATACCCACCTCAACTTCCACAACCTCCATGAAACAAGTAGGGAGTGGACTGCATTTACTGATCTGCCTCTTGTAGCATTTAGGTGCTGGGCCTTTCCCTTGCCTGCTCACACACCCTCAGTTATAGGGGGATGTCCTGGACTGGCTCTGCTCTAAGTCACAGGGATTTAGAGGAATGGCCAGCCTGGATGCACACAGCTTGTTTTGCAGCCCAGCCCCAGCCCCTGTCTTCATACACTGGGGTGATTTTGACAGAATCCACAACCAGAGGCAGATTTTGACATCACACCCCAAAAGAGAAAACCAAGGTATAAAGTTACTGCTCCTTACTTCCACTGAGACTACAAACTCATGTTAATTCATTGTCCAAGCTTTTTTACTTCTCTGTTTGAAATGAGGTGTTTTATTCACACTTGTAAAAAGCTGAAAGAGGAATCCAATATGCTGAGCCCTGAACAGTGTGCAATCTGTATGGTTACTTATTAGCCTGCAGTTTGCTTCTCCTCAGCACCACAGGTTTTTGGCAGAGATACGACTCTGTGGAGGAGCCTTACCTTGCTCCAAGCAGTTCAGGGAATATGGAGGATCTGTAACCCCATTCCGAACAGGTTTGAATCTATCATCAGTCACAAGTGATGCAGAGACATTCTGAGCTGCCAGCACAACACTATGGGGGGAGGGGGAAAAGAAAAAAGGAAAATAAATTGTGATTACAGGTTTATGAGAAGAAATAAAACAAGCGTTCAAATAGAAAACAGCTGGAGTACAGCCTATCACTCTTAAAATGTCTGACAGACAGGACATGGCCCCTACTTTTAATTATTTGTTTGATCACACACAAAATACAAATACCAAGGGCTTTGATGGGAAAGCCATGGTGGTATATTAGAACAAACATATGTGTGGCACTCATTAGGTGTACTTATTCAGCGAGTTATGTAAAATCTATTGAGCACTTAAATCCCCCCAGCAGCTCTCAGAAAACACCCAGGTGATGTGCCAGCCAGGTGATTCACTGTTGCAGGGGAAATTCCTCCTAAAAGACACCAAGAAGCAAGCAGACAAGTCTCCGTGGAGAGTAGGGATCCCTAGGGGACAACATCTGTGGAAGGGAGAAGCAATCACAACTGCTACCATTTCCAATTCTCCTCCTTTCCTCTTTTAAGCTGTAATAGCCAGGCTGCCAGGGAGAGCAAGGAATGTTTTTCAGTCTTAGGAAAGCACAAGCCGATAATCAGGCATATTGTGTCACAGAGGAAGTCATTTAAAGGACTGTCTGTTCAGATTACTGAAAACTTCACGGTGATTATGAGTTCCTTTTGCTTCTCCTGTGTCAAGAGCAGTTCCTCACTGCAGGCGCAGGGTCACTGTGAAATGCACAATCTCTCGCCTGCCTCAAGTTCTGCAGGTGATACACAAAGAACCTGGCTGAGCTGATTTCAGTGGCATGAATAAATACATCCTGAGCGCTGGGAACAGGCTGCTGGTGAGAACAGAGCACCAGGGATCTCTTTTCTCCTCATTTAACATAAAGTCTCCATGCAGGTTTCGTGGCCTTGCTGCTCATCATTTTTGTTCTGCAGATGTGCTTGTTAGTGAGAGTTTCAGAGGGGGTCGGAACTCAGTTATAAATGACATATTTAGTTGAGCAATGGCAGAGGCAGGGAGGAGACAGGCACAGGCTTGCCAAAAGCAGATGCTTGTCACGCAGATCAGAAGGCAGAAAACATGGAAACAAGTGGTGTTGTTGCCCTTTTATTTCAGTCTGGCAGGGCTTTTGCAGACTTTGCCTTCAGAGAAAAAGTTCAGCTTACGTGCTTAGCTGAAAAACTATCTTAAAGCAACAAACGTGAGCACTTGTGAATTCAGTCTGCAAAACAGGGTTTTGTGGGTAATAAAATTTGCTCCTAAACTTTCTATAGAATTCATGACTTGGAAGTTGGTGTTTCACAGTGGTGGCACTTATCATGTGGTTAATACAGATGCCACAATGAGCAGAAGTTTTTTTCTTCTATACCTTCATATCCATACAACAAAAAAATTCCCTGTACAGCACTTCTTTAGGAGGTCACTATTGCCTGGAGTAAGAGACATGGCCAGGCTCGCTAAGATGTGCTTTTGTAAGCATCATTAAAAGCACTATTTGTGCAATCTCTTTGCAATAACTCTTTACTCACGCACTTACAGTGCCAGATGCCAGGCATAAAAGCACTGCACAGTCCTGGTGATGAAATTCTATGTGCCTCTTTGTCATGCCTATGATAACTTTGCCCAGCTCTGCAGCTGTAGAGCAAAGCAGAGCACAGTAAATATTAATTCTCCCTGGGCACTCAAACAGTGCTGGTTCTCGGGCTTGATTCTGCACCCCAGTAAACGTAAATGCAATAATCCTGTGACTGAAACAGCAGCATGAACAAACAGTTCTGAATAAAATTAAAATTCTTGCCACACTGCTCCTGACTCCTTTAAGGATAAGGACATTACAACTTACAAATGGGTCCCACAATGCAGCATGGCAAATTACCTAGATATTAAATGCACAGGGTTTTAAGTGACTTGGCAACACACCAGTGATGAAAGTGAGTCCCTCCAAGCCTGGGTGTAATTGAAGTGGCAAAGCTACTACAACCTCTTTTGGCATCTTAACCCACCTGCTCATGTATGCAAGGTAAAAACAAAAAGCTGCTTTGCTGTTCTCCATGTACTGTAACTACTGGACTATTCAGAATATTTTATAGCAGGGCAGTCACATCCAGTAGATGATTTGGAACAGAGTCCCCTAATCCCTTGAGTAACTCCAGTCTTCTAGAGAACAGTGGGAGTTTAGCCCAGCTACAGAGCAAGAAAGGGATTTGAAGGCTAAGCTCATTTTAGAGGAGTTTTTATTGTCTTGCATCAAATATTTCAGCACAGTTCATTCATGCAGTTAGGTCAGATCCTTTTTTCATATAACCATCGAGCAAGTACATAACTGGCACTTTCTTCTTAAAGTCAGACAAGCTCAAAGCCCTCCATGCTAAAAAAACAGGCTCCTTCTGTTTTCTGCTTTCTTGGGACCAGTCTTGAAAGATTAAACCAGCAATAAATTAGGTAATCAATTAAAAAAAAATAAAATTATGGCTCCCCTACAAGTGCTTGAGATGTCCCAGAGCAGCTTGAATTTGGCTCTCTGCTTCACTGGAAAGAGGTCTTCAGCTGCTTTCCTTATCCAGGCAGGAGGGCTTTTCTTCAGCCAAAGGCAGTGGCTGAGACTCAGCAGCTTTTCTATCTGCACAAGGGCATGACAGTGCCCTCAGAGTTTATAACAAGCTCCCATTTAAAAAGTGACACAAGAGTCATTGAAAAATCAACACACTGCTCACAGTCCACAGAGCCCTTTAGAGATGCATTACCGTGGAGCCACCTCTTCCCCAAACAAATCCTGCTTTTAAACCAACACCCTCTCTTCAAGCGGAGAAATGATGTCCTCAGGGGCCAGTACACAACCCACCAACTTACAGTGCCTCTCCAGGCATCGTCTCTACTTTACCTGCTTGGATTCTGAAGGAAATCAATTATGTCTTGCAGTTGCATGTTGTCCTGGAACACATCTGGGGCCAGCAAAAGGAGATGCCACAGGGAGGTGTCATTCTGCACTTGGGAGATGAGCCTCAGAAACGAGACCATTTCACTGACAAATGTCTCCTGGTACTGTGGGTTGTGTTGCACCTTAACAAATAACAATGCAAGAAATTATTTAACAACAAGAACCCTTGCTGCTGGTGGGTCCTTTTATGTTTTTCAGCTTGCACTGCACTTGCATGCAAATCTACAAACAACATATTCAAAGGACTTTAGTGACAGGCAATAACTGAGAGAGTGACTGTGCTTTACCTTCACACCCCAGATTGTACAATAAATTTTCTGTTCAGACAAGCCCTACGATTCACAATGTCCTAAAGACTAGGAATATAAGAAAGACTAGGAATATAAGAAAAATTAATATCAATCTTCACCTTGGGGAAAAAAAAAAAAGAAGGCATTACCTTCACAGGATTCATTTGCTTTAATTGTATTGCTTTCCCAAAGACAAGTACTGCTTCAATCATGGATTGTTGGATCAGATGCAGGAGTTACTGGATGAAGTTATACAGCTGAGGTAATACACAATTAAATTTATTGCCTTCCCTAGCTTTAAATATTCTTATTTACACCTCATCCTCATGCTGTTTTATCTACCTGTCACTGCAGCAGGGCAAACGCAGAGGAGAAACAAGGCCCAGGCATGGTGAGAACCCTTAATTCTTGGCTCTCTGAGCTGTGTACTCAGCCTGGAGGTCTTTGGGCTAACCCCATCCCCAGGAATTAGCTCAGTCTCATCTTGCACTGTGTGCACTCTGGTATAGAGACAGGAGGGCACAGGAGGGGCCCTGCTCTAGCTCTCCAACACTGCCTAACATGTGAAGGACCACAGGTCCCAGCTGCAGTCACCAGGAAAGGTCCCAGGCACTCACCTGAGAGAGCTGACTCCTGAACTCCTGGGCCAATGCCTCTAGAAGTGACGAGTCTGTGAGGCAGAAGGTGTGGAGGATGTTGGCTGCCATCCTCTCCCCGGTGACATCGGGATGTGCCACGTACCGCGACAAGACCTCACACAGCAGGACCCTGAGGTTGGCTGCAGTCGAATAGTGGGTCTGGCTCTGAGAGACAGAACATTCAAGGCAGCTGTGAAGAAACATTCTACCTGGGATGGTTTTAAGTGCAGCGGGCAGACTTTTTTTTAAGGGATAGTAATGACACCTGAAAAGCACTGCCATTACAAGCACTGACACATAGACAGGATTCGAGGAGCTGAACAGTGACACTAAAATCCCTCAAATTCCTCATATGTTGTAAGAAAAATGTGTGTGTGAGGGGTTTTAGGCCTGAACACAGAAACATTACAATGTACTAAGGTTTTGTTACAAAGGAGTTGATCCTATAAATGGTCAATACCTACACATTAAACACACATGATGCCAATGCAGGAGCATTATGGGAAAATAAATTACTGAATGGCAAAGTCTGTGACATCTTATCTTTAAATTCACCTGAAAGAAAACACATCCTAAACCCCTTAACTCAGACAAGTTATGAACAAAATATCTCAGGGTATTGTGTGTGCCCATATTTGGTTTTTCATGGTATTATGTCCCAAGGTGTATGGTTTACCTGGCTTCTGCTTAGAGGATTACAAACTTACCACAAAGCTTAAAATTCCACCCACAATCACTGCCTTCCCAAAATAAAGCACATTCACATAATAGGGGAGATCCGAAAGTAATAGAAGCTGTATGTTGGTACTTTGACCTTCTAATCCTTTAAACATGATGATACATAAATGTTCACACTCAGCTATTATGCAAATACAGACTTACCTTCCCAAAACTGAGGATTTTGTTGAGCATGTTGATGCTGGAAGTCAAGTTGGATGGTGATGAAATATTCCGAAGGGCTTTTTCTCCATGGGATACCAAATCCCCAAATGCTGCAACAACAGTTTGAATCACTGTATTTTGCTTAATGTCTTTTAACCTCTTTGCTACATCAAACCATGACACAGGACAGCCCCTGTGGCTTTGGGCACACTCTCATTACTAATCCTTTTCCAATGGTACAGCCAATGGCGTTCTGTAAGCTTTTAAGGGTTTTTTTCTGATGTGATTGAACCCTGGATGACGCTGTTTCCTCCTGTAACATGTTACATTGGGCTGTGACCTATGATTTTGATTTTGTTGTTTTTTTTTTTTAAATAAGATGCAGAACCAAGTTCCTCCCTGACCATCAAGGTGAGTTGGCAGTTCCCAGAACGGCTCATTGATTTACTTTTTCCCCCCTGTGACTCTGTGTTTGGCCCCTTCTGCATTCTGCCTGTTTCTGTCTGTGCACCACAGAGCGAGGGTGTTGGCAGGAATGCTAATTGGAACAGCGAGTGGCTGGAGCAGAACAGGCAAATGCAAATCTGTAATCATTCATTTCATTGTGAGCTCCCTGGAGAAAGGGCCATCCATCATGATGCCTTGTGGATTGTACTAGCCATTACCATCAATAAATAATAATTGTAACGATTTTATGGAAAATTTCAGTCTGAAAGTTCCTTCAGGAAAGAGAATCACATCAGAGGAGAACATCACCAACAATAAATATGCACTGTGGCACGGAAGACAAGTTATTTTCGGGATAACTGTGAATAAAAACACATTTGGAAAAAATCATAAGCTGTTTATGGAGAATTTGTGGGCAGTAAAAGGGCAATATTCCATAAATAGCCAGGTCTTTAATTAATGTCCAGTCAGTCTGTGATCTTTCTCCTGTGAAGCACAACCATTTAATCCTGGTTTCTTGGCCAAATTCCAGAAGTCTTTTCTACAGACAGCTACTTGCACTTACTCCCGGGAATTTGCACTAATGTCATGGCTGTGGTCACGTGCCTGTGTAGAACACATAAATCATTTTAGCAGTGCTCTAAGAATTGCATCTCTGTCCAGAGAGCTTCAAAAGGTCAGCCTTCACAGAGCAGAACGTTGTGGAGCAGTGAATAACCTACCCAGTGAAGCGTTCCTGCTTTCAGGAACCTCTGCACTCCATGCTGATGGATGGCTGTCCTTGGCGACACTGGATGAGCTCCTCTGCTTACTGGGGGAAGGAAGAACAAAAGAAAGTGAAAAAGACACCTGTAACAACTCACAGAGTTTCTTATAATTAAGCTCACACTTTTCTGTGTTGACTCAGAAGGTGCCTATAGCTGGATTTCAAGGCTGTTTGTTGAAATCTGGATTGTGCAAAAATCTGATTCCTTCTAGAGGCCTGATATGTATTTTGGGGAAGCAAAAGTGCAGAATTCCATGGCACCATAAGCTGCATGCCCTTATCAAGAAATCCTTTTAGACAACGCAATCTTAATTCATCCTTACCAAACATTTCAGTGCAGGAGAAAAGAAAGGGTGGGAGAAGTTGGTGCTGAGCTTGGCTTTTGGACTTAGTTCCCTTTTAGTAAAAGAAATCTCAAGCAACCATGTCTTGCACACCCTGGTAAATGCCTGTGAGGAACAGAATCAAAGAGGAGAACCTGGCCCATTTTCTCTGCTGAGAACTGTACAAAACAGTGTTAGGGCAAGTTTAATAACAGCTTCAGCGAGTTGCACAATGGGAGAGGAGAAAACCAGCCTGGATTAGCTGAATATTACAAACTCTAGAATATGACACAATAAGATATCCAGACAGCGAAGGGTCATAACTTAAACACTTTGTGACAAAGCCACCCAAGGTGCTTCTGCTCCTGAGGCAGAGCTGCACCTATTCATCTGGAGCTTTCCCCTTCCCAGGCAACCTGTCCCTGAGGTTTCAGACTCTGCTGCATCCGCTAGTTTTGCTCTGGCTGCTTAACAGCTGGAGCTGTTTCTTGTAGAATACAACATATTTCTAAGGCTGACACTGACCCCACAGGGATGGGTACGGCCCCATAGCTGTCATGATACTGCACACAGCCAACTTTGAGCACCAGGACTGGTCAGGATGCTTATTAACAACTCATGTGACTTGATCTATAGTTTGGCCAAATCCCTTGATTTTCAGCTGGCAGGGAAAACCAGTTATTTCCTAAACAGCTTTTCAGAAACCAAAAACAGAAAGCAAGGAGGATTTGTAGCTGTTGAAACCCGTGGAAGACCTCCAGCTTTGGCACTAGAAGTTCCCATTTCTTCATTTCAATACCCCAAATTAACCATTGTTTAACACACCCAGGGAAAAACAATGACGCTGAGGAAAAAAGAGCTGTGAATACAGGCACCCAGTCTCTGTGTGGCTTTGCCTTCCCTCTCCTCTTCTGCTGTGTGACCTTGAATTTGATTAGGATTCACCTTGTGTAACTTCAGTCATCACATACTTAGTCATCCTTCCAGCCAATGGAGTGATCCTGATCACTGACTTGGCCTGGGAAACGACGGTCCCTCTGCACTAAGGAGGAGCCACTAACCCCGGGATCCCCCTTCCTGCCTCATGGGCTCTCTGGTGAAAGGCATGGAGCACAGCTTAGCTCCTCAGACTCCCAAGCTCTGGCCAAGGGGGATTTTGATGCTTTGACACAGCCACTGTGGAGCAGCCTCTCACCTGAAAGCAAAGATAAGCAAACAGGGACATTGTGAGGTGCCCAGATTGTCAGCTCTCCATGAACCAGCCAGGCTTCAGAGTGGCATGTTCCCCAAGGGCGTGTCACAACCAGGCAGCCAAGATGTAGAAACAACCCTGGCTGGCATGGCTCAAAGCAAATGCTACTTGGCTTCAAGTGGAACATCAACAAATTGAAATGCTTCCGCTGAACACTTCAATTTCAGCAAAATGATGTTCCAACAAAACATGCCCAGCCAGCTCCACACTGCAAATGAACATGCTTTTGTGGGCAAAAATTGTGTCTTCATTTTCATTTGTTTCCCAACACCTTTGATGGCCTGCAGAGAAGGCACCCATTGTGGCTGGCACCTGGAGCATCTGCTGGAAGAGCAGTCACCCCAGAACAAATGTACCTCACACTAGAGCTGTTGGGGAACATTTGCCACTTCCACCCAAAGCACCCTGAACCGACCACCACAGTGGCAGAGCAGCACCCTGGGCTCCTCTGGGTGCAAGTCTTGCCCACTGACCTGACCCACAGCCATGGGGGAAAGTTTCTTTGCTCTGATCTGGGTGAGCAGAAATATTTTTCTCAAGGAGTAAAATTCTCTTCAACTATCAATCCTAAATGGACGGACATACTACTGAGAGCTGTCCCTGATATGAACATTTTTAAAGTGTCCATGTTGTAGCCCATATTTTCATTTCCAAGGGTCAGATATCTGTTATAACAGGTACTTGAGGTATATCTGTTGTGGACAAACTTGCATATACAGACATGCATGGCTGCTCCCTCCACCTCAAAGCAAGTCTTATTTTACAGCTTCTAACCCCGGAAATATTCAGATTCCCTTACAGTCTGAGAGATGAGATGTCACTAAGTCTTGGCAGCAGGTCTTCTGGTGTGTATGGTGTGCCTTTACACCTGGCATCTGAGTCACACAGCACGGTTTGCAGGAATGGGAAGAAGCCTGCACTAGGAAGGTTTCGGGGTGCAAGATAACCTGGAGGAAAAAGGAGAAAGAAAATGCCATTATTATGATGTGAACATGCAGTTTATGGGCCGTATGTTTCTATCAGGATGTGCTATTTTCCCTTCCTAAGCCACAAGACAGATTCTCAGCTTCATTGAGGCTCTTTTACTCTACCCTGGTAGCACAATCTGCCAAATCCCACTAGAAGTGCCTCCACAACACTGACAAAGCTATCCCAGGCTATTCAATCACAGAATCAGAGCACGGTTTGGATTGGAAGAAACCCTAAAGATCATCTCGTTCCAAATCCCCTGCCATGGGCAGGGACACCTTCCACTAGATTGAGCTGCTCAGGGTCCCAGTTAATAGGAAAAAAATCAAGTTATTTTTTTTGATATTTGTCAGTCCTGAAGCAATTGCCTATCTTCCCCCTTCACTTCAAAAACCAAGAAACAGGCAAGAAATGACAAAAGCCCCTGGGTATAAAATATCCTAATTCTGCCTTTAAAAACATAAAAGAGAAGCAGGCAGATGGCCAGAGTAACCTGAAGCTCAGGGAAGAGCCTGTTCTCCAAGGCTTGGCTGGATCAGTTTCTATGCAACGCCACAATCTTCATTTCCAAGCCAGGTTGTTAACACAGGGCTCTGTCTCAGCTTTAGCCACAGGAAGGGGCAATGGATCCAGGACCAACAAACCTCCTTTGCCTTTTGTGCAGAGACCTGCCCTGGGAAGGGAGAGGAGCAATCTATCACCACCACCCCCCATGTGCCCTCCTGCATCAGAGCAGCTCCAGCACCATCTGCCTGGTGACCTGGGATGCTGGCAGCCAGCACTGAGGGACAAGATGTATGTCCCTGTCTCCTGCTTCTCCACTCCCAGAGTGGACCTGAGCAATGAGACAATTGAGTACTTGATGTGCCTCTTGCCCCGTGCTGCTCACTGCCAGCCCACAGAGTTCACCAGCTGCTCTTCCTCGCAGTGACAAACGCCCCAATAAATCTCCAAACTCTTTTGCTGGATCACAGCAACATATTATTTAAAATAATCATTTGGAAAATTACCTGGCAAAGGACATTGCGATTATTTCTGCTATGGAAAGCAGCCAGATTTACTAAAGGCCTGCAGGCAGGCCTGTGGTAATTCATTACCTTGCTCTTTAATCTTCAAAGATGACCTCTGACTCTCACCCAGGCACAGCTTTATCTCTGCCCCCTCCAACAAGGACACGTGGTACATGTATTTGTACTACATTTACTCATCACAGCACTGGTCAAGCCCCAGATGTCCCCCCAGGGGACAGCACTGCTAGGTGGATCCTTGGCTGCCCATCTCCTTGATGGAGACTGGATTTCCCTGGGCTCTCCTCAGCACAGCTGGTCACAGCCCACAGGTGTGCACTGCATTTTGGGGTCAAAACCCAAAAGCATGGGATTAGCAC
>JAWWMO010000002.1:3716283-3729498 GCA_035047845.1 Dendrocincla fuliginosa
TTTCCCTTTCCTGCAAAGCACAACTGATGGAACTACTTGCTGTTCCTAAGATTATTCCTGCAAATCCATTAATACAGAGATGTGATCATCCCGGGCAAAAATGCTCCAAATAAATGTGCATTCAAACTAATAACGATGTCAACTCAAAGAAGAAATATTTCCCCATCCAGCCCGCTCTCTTGACATACATCTTATCAGATTTATCAGGGGCAGGAAGCATCACTTGGAGCAGTGTGGGAGGGCTGCCATTTCCACACCTGGCAAAATCCGGGGTTTTCACAAAGTACAACGTGTCCCATCTTGCCTGCTCCAACTGGTTCAAGGGAATTTGGGAGAACTTGAAATATACGCTGGGCCTAAATAGGTCTTTTGCTGTCAGCAGATGGGTTTGGGGTTAAAAAATTACTAACACATCAAGAATGTTCTTCAGAAAGTCCCATGCTCTGGCTCTTCATCCCAGTCTACAAAAGGAGGGACACAAACCTTCACTCAGAATAGGCTGCAAGCTCTCTGGGACAAGAGCTATCATAACTGTGTGTAACATTTGTCACATGGCCCTTTCTCACACACCACACAAAGGCTTTTTAAGCAGAGAATGACACCTGTCACTACCCAGGGTGAATGTTTCCTGTGTGCATACAGGACATCAGGAGCAGGTCCCTCAGGTGCACATCACACACACCTGAGAGCTACAAACCCTGGAAGCCAACTGCTTGTCCTCTCTGCTGCCAGACTCTGCCTCCTCTCCTCCTGCAGCAGTCTCTCTGTCCCAAACACACAAACCCAACCTTGCCCACAGCAGGGCTTTGTTCTTGTGCTGCCAGTGGCAGCCTGACGTGGGGCAGCCACAGTGGTGTCCCTGCTGTCAGCCAGGTGTCACAGACCTTTTACTGCAGTAATTTGGAGGGCCTGTTTCTACCCTGTGCTGGGTAACTATGGCTCTCAGTAGTGGCTCTGCACAGCTTTGTGCTGCAGCATGTGGACGTGATTCAGCAGACTGCGTGTGCAACAGGAAGCAAGAATCTTGCACACACTTTCAGGGTCTCTGCAACAATAAGGCTGAAAAAAACCCTAATGAAGAGTGCAGCTCCATGATCGATTTCTCCCAACACAAAGGCAGGTTGTCCCTGAACAGGGCCCAGCCCTTTCACCCACTCCTCTTCCCTCACATGGAACGAGAGTGTCCCTGCTCATGGCAGGGGGTTGGAACAGGTTGGTCCTTAAGGTCCCTTCCAACCCAAACCATTCTATGATTCTGTGATTTGATCCAACTCAAAATTAACACTGTGGAAGGGAAGAAAGGCTCCAACTGGATAAACTCCTTGCTCTGCTTTATTACACAACTTCATGAACAAATGTGCCCTGTGCTGGGACACGCTGATTCTGATGGCAATAAGGTGGAAGTGTTTCAGAGCAGACTCAAGCGCATCCCTGCTCTGAGATGCAGACAGGTTCTCCTGACCCAAGAAACAAAGCTGTGAGAACCAGCTTGTGCAAACTCTTCACCCATTTGATCCCCAACAACTACTCACCCACCCAAAGAGCTGCTGTTTTAATAGAAAGGCCTCACAAACACCATCAGGTCACAGCAGCCAAACTAGTTACCACTCTTGAGCTGAACCTTAGCAGCAAGATGCTTAAATATGCACATTTTACCTGTAGCACACACAAAGTAAAACCTTTCACGCTGACCAATTCCATGTTTTGTTACCTCACCTCCATAATTAGACTTGAAGCCTCTGCCCTCCCTCATTTTACTGCCCTCTTCTCCTTCAATTTCTCCTGGAAATTTATATTGCTGTCTACCACAGCAGTGTCCCAGTAAATCCCAATGAGACATTCTTTAAAGTTGTTTTCTAATTATAAAGCTAATTTGAAAAAAACATGAGCAAAAACAACCTCAGAGGAGCACACACATTTTATTTACAGCATTCTGCATCCCAGGAAATCTCCACTGGAAACTACAAGGAACCAAATTTGTAAAAGTAACAAAACACATCAAATGAACACATCAGTCACTGAAATGAGAACTAAACCCCACAGACATAAAAACAAACCAGTTACTTACAGTTTTGCTGAGGTTCTGGAGGGAATTTGAGACGGATAATGGCCAAGATTATGAAAACAACCACAGGCCAGGAAATTAAAACAAACGACCATACCTATAAAACAGCAATGAAAATATATGGGTTACGTTTGTCGTGTTGATGTGTCCCAGAGCCCGCCTGGAATGTACAAGTAGTGCCCTAAATGAGTTATAGGTGCATTGTAAATCACACCTGTCTCGGTATGCATATAATTAAAGCCCAAGCATTATCTATGCAGGAAGAAAAACTACCTAAGATTTTGAGAGCAAATAACAAGGCTGAAAACAACACAAGGCTTCCTGAGCTTCAGTTTGGCTGATAATTATGGGGGACAGTGTTTATCCAGCTTTGAGACACTGCTATGGAATAGTAAAAGCATGCTGGGAAACACAGGGCTTTTGGACACACTGATGGTGAGATAAAAGAGCTGAAGTGTGAAAGGCTGGTTTCCCTTTCAGTGAAAGACACTGCTCAAATATAACTTTGATTTAATTATACTCCAAGATTTGAGTGTTTGGCAAGTCTACAATATCTTTTCCTAAAAAAATGTCCCTGTTCTTCACGAAGAGTTGAGCCTCACAGTAAAGAAAGGACTTTCACAGCGGTCACTTACAAAATGTGGAGCCCAAGCACAAGGAAGGAAGGGGTTTATGGAGCTGTGCAACCAGTCAACCACAGAAGTCACATGTGTACACCAATCACCAGGATCCCTCATAGGAGCTTTTGGCCCCAGCAACCCAAATCCCTGGCACCTTTCCATTTCCAGACTGTAGCACTCCATATAGATGAGCTGAGGTGAATCATGGAATGGTTTGGGTTGAAAGGGGACCTCAAAGCCCATCTCATTCCAACCCCCTGCCATGGGCAGGGACACCTTCCACTAGCCCAGGTTGCTCCAAGCCCCGTCCAAGCTGGCCTTAGACACTTCCAGGGATGGGGCAGCCACAGCTTCTCTGGGCACCCTGTGCCAGGGCCTGCCCACTCTCACAAGGAAGAACTTCTTCCCATATATCTCACCTAAGATGAAAGAGAAATGATGTAAAATTGGCCTGGTATGTTGAAAAACACATGAACATCTAGAGAACTCTTGTGTGTGATGTGAGGGTTGACCATCTCAGTGGATAGCACTTAAGAAAACACAGTCTGGTAATCATCCAGTGTAGCGAAGCCAATCCAGGTAGGAGGCCCAGAATCTTAGAGCTACAAGCCTTGGAGTTTAGTGAGCCAGGAAAATGTAATTATTCAAATAATCAACAGCTTCTGCACTGGCTGGCTTGCTCCCATGCTTACTGCGTTAGAGCTTTCCATCCATCAGGAGTTAAGCTCAAGCTACTCTATGCTGCAAAATTGCTGTGCCATCTTCATGCCAGTTTTTGTAACTGCAAAGATGTCTTCCTTCAAAATAATCCCATTTTTCATTGTTGTGCTGATATTTTCCTCAGATCAGCACACATTACCCAAAACTGTATTTCCAAAGTAATTCCAAACCTATAACTACATTTTCATTTCCTGTAACAATTACTGGAGTATAAAACCAACCAGACAGACAAACAAATCCTGGCGAGCAATTCAGCTTAAAGATGGCTGTTTTACAGCAGCTCCATCCCTATCATCCCTGGTGAGGTGACACAGGCTTGAAAGCCAGAGCAAATTCATGCCCTAAAATAGGCAACTGACAGGCATCAAACTACAAGACACCTTCCCACACATCCCTTCACAGAGGACACTCCTATAATTTCAGCATCCAGCAACATTTTAGCTTTTACAGACAGTTCCTGCCTTTTAGATATACACTGACAACTTGTAACCAGATCCATCACTGAAAATTAAATCTTTGTATAATTTTTTGTATCAGATGCTTTCCCTATAATCAGTCCCCAAACATGCAGTTTAACTGTGATTAATTCCCCATGCAAATGGTATCATTAAGGCAGCCTCCTTGTTTAGCACCACACAGGCTAAAGGAAAATTATGGGGTAACAGCACAGAAACTGATATTAGTCAGAAGCTGCTTAGAGGAAGGGCCAGACATGTGTCACATTCTTGGGACAATAAATGAATACTGATAGTTTCTACTCAAGGAAATTGTGGTACCTCCCCATTCTGAGCTAGAATGGTGCTTTTACTCCCCACTTCCCACACAGCTCTTCCCTCAGTATCTCTGTCCTTGGACTTAATTGGATTTAATAATAGCTGGGCACATCAGTTGCAACATCCCAGCATTCCCACAGTCCCAGGCATTTCTAGTCAAAGACAACCACCCTGCCCAAACAGCTTTCAGGTGGAACACGCTGGCTCGAATGGAACTATATCCAACCTCAATTTGGCTCTTGGGACATTAGGAACTGTGATGTCATTGCATAATCCCTCGGTTGCTGGATTATTTCAGTGCTAGAAGTTGATTTAATTGCTCAGACCCGGGTACAGGCACACGGAAATAGAGTGTAGAGCAAAAGGTAGAAGTAAAATATGTTTGCCAGCCATGGTGAACAGACCAGGAGAGCACTTGAGTCTGCAGGGGTGGGGCAGGGGCTGCTTGGTGTCAGACCATCCCATGACATTCCAGTCAGTCCCGGGGAGGGCAGCCAGCACCACTGCAGCAGCAGGAACCACCTCCACTCCTCATCAGAAACTGAGAAGCTCAATGGAATGCTTCCCTCTCTCCTCTCAAAAAGAAAGCTCTCTAACAGCCTGGTCTGCAAGTGAAGCCAGATTACACAGGTAAAAACCACGCAAGCAGGAGGACTGAAATCAGGATGTGTTTGGGAGCAGAGATTTGGCTTTACATCCTCACACCCTCTGCAGTGTGAGCAAGCTTTGGAGCAAGAGAGGGAAATGAAGGAGAGTTGCAGGGAATGCCTGCCATAAAATAGTCTGTAGTGGCCAGATTTTTATTTTAATTGACATTTCAGTTCTAGAGTTGATATTTCAACTCCACAGGAAACCAGAACTAAAGCAAGTGAGACTGGTCAAAGCAGGGGCAAGGCTTAAGTTGGCATTTACACTGGGTACACAAGAGCTGAAAGAGACCCAGGTCTTCTGCTTTTAATGAGGCTGTTACAATTTCTCTTGAGAAATTAGAGGTAATTTATTGGGATTCTTTTGCATCTCAGAAAATCTGTATTTAGCAGCAGTGGAGAACACTCTGAGGTGCACAGCACATCCACAGCTCCTATGAAGCAACACGAGGAGACAGAGCAACTTGGTACCTCAAATCAGGCTCCAAAACTGAGAGGGAGAACACAGCAGGCAAGAACTGACCCTGCAGAAGCACATGGTGATATGGGGCTTTTCACTCCATCCTCATATCACACCCTCTACGGCCACTTCTCTTCTGTCAGTGTTTTCTACCAAGCCAAGGCTTCCATTCCACCAAGACAAGTCTAAAACCCACCCTGTTTGGATCACTAGCAAGAGGACAGGTTGTGGTACAGATCCGTGAGCCTCAGGATGCTTCTGCTGTAGTTACTGTGCAGCTGCACCAAATCCAGACTGGGACAGAACTACTGACCTGCCTTTGCCTGGCCACACAAGGCCACCTGAAGGAACATTCCCTGATGCTGCTGCAGGTCAGATTGCTCTCTGGACATCAGTGGCAATGGCTTTGTCTTTTAGGAAGACAGACCATCTGGGTGTTTGACTTGCAGCACACTGGACTGCACTGGAAATCTGTCCTACCTGCATCTCTCAGGGCTACTTCTTTTCTTTATCCATCCTTTACAAATGGCTCTATGCAACGGCAGCACCCATAGCCCCTAAATCCCAGGGGCTCCTCGAAGGCCATGGGCTCTGCTCCCATGGAGCAGGTACAGAACTGCAGCCTGAATTCAGGCCTGCCCAGGAGTTTGTGCATGGTTTTGTTTGCACAGAGGGAATAAGAGCAGTACCCATGGTACTCCATCTGGACTTCAGAGCCCTCGTGCATGAGCTCCAATGCAAGACCCAATTATTTTGGCTTCAAGAGACCCACCTTCTCTTCCATGCCACTCCCCTCCTTCCCTGTGCCTCTCTCACCGTGACCTTCCTCCCCCTACAGTGCCCCCCTTGCTGCTCAGCTCCCGTCATTCCCAGGTTCCCCCTCCTCTGTTCTCCCACTCACCGGCTGCCTCTTGACACTCAGCCAGTTCTTCCACAGCAGAATCCTCAGGTGCTGAGAGAGTGCAGCCATCCTGGGCTGACCCAACCACGAGTGAACAGGCTGCGTATTCTTCCTCCCCGGCTTAGGAGGCAAAAGTGGAGGCTCTAACCCAAAGGGGCACCCCAGTGTCCAATATCCAAGCCTCTGCCTCTTCCCCACAGCATAGCTCTGGAGCAGCTACTTCATCCACTTGTGGCTGCTGCAGTCCCAGTGAGAGTAGCTCTCGTCCTCCCAGCAATAGCTCCCAGCAAATTCAACAGGTTCTTCCTCTTGCAGCAGCCTGCCTCCACTTGTGGTAATTACAATAGCCAGCCTCTCCTGGATGCTCCCTGTCCAAGCCCTAACCGATAAAATGGATAGCATTCCAAAAAGATGCTTCTGCCTAAACAAAAGGTGATGCATGCCTCCTCCTCCCCATGATGAAACCACCTGTCTGCCCACACACTGCTTCTGCTGGAGAGGCGTCAGCAGCGGCACAGTTCGGCTGCTCACCAGGCCAGTCCCACCTCCCCCGGTTCTCAGGGAAGGGCTGGGAAGAAAGTGTCCACAGCATGTGTCTTTCTGGCATTGCTGATTTGGAATTACTTGTTTGGGGTTTTGTTTTTTTTTTAATTAAACCTACCCATCCAAGGAAATTAAATGAAAAGAGCTGAAAAATATATATAAATGAAAATCTCAGGGACTGATCTAATTGCCCAGCTTCCTGTATCATCCCTTTCCTCCAAGAGATTTGTCCTGGGGCTCTCACAGAGTGGATTCAAGCTAACACAACCAATACACTGGGAATGGATCATAGTCCACAAATATTTCAGAGCACTAGTGTGGCTTGGACACTTGTTATTGAACTGATCATTGAATTTTCCAAGATCGCAGTAAGAGATCCAAAACCAACAGCCAGAGATGAGAGAAAAGAGAAAAGGTAGGTTCAAAGGGAAGCAATGACAGCACAGGGGACTCATTGCTCAAGGATTCTCCCAGATCTGAAATCCAGACTTGTCTGATGGGCTCTGTCCAACCCGAAGAGCTCTGGGTCTCCTCAAAGAGGAGCATGTGCACTCAAGTACCCTGCTTGGCAAGACTGAGATCCTCCTCAGAGCACCCAGGCAAGCCCTGGAAGACATCACTGCTCTCAGCATGTTCCGTAAAAGATGAACGAATATTCTTGTACAAGGCATTTTTTCCAGCCACAAACTAACTGCCTCAAAAATGAAAAACATCTTGAATGAGCCCTTCCCAAACTCCACCCAGGGATGGAAGTGGAGGTGGCAGCAGAGAAGTTCTGATCTAAGGGTTGCTAAAAGCACTGAGAGGAAAATAAAGAGAGGGGAAGAGAGAGATGTGGTACTCAGTTAGGAGAAACAGCTGCTCCAGATTGGTGAGGAAGTACTTCAAAGCTGGGAATAGCAACAGATCCAGAGCAGTCCCTGCCCAAATACCTTCAGTCTAAATAGATTGGACGTTCCAACAGTGGGAGTGGAGCTGGAGCTAAAATTAACCTAAAAGGTTTTCCTGGTATAGTTTTGATAGCAATGGGAAGAAACCTGAATGTCTAACCTTCCAGCTTACATTTCCCCCTTTTTTTCTTCCTACCAAATGTCCTGAGGAGGAAGAAGGATCTGGTTTGGGTCTGTGAATGAGGAACAGGCACTGCTCCTCGGGACACTGTTCTAGTTCAACTCCATGTAAGAGGCACAGCCATATTCACTGCATTTGGTCCAGCCCTTTTGCAAACTTGATTCACTTCCTCTCCAGGGCTGAAAAAAGAAATCCAAATATAGATAATTCTGCTCTGAGGGGGTAAGACAGAAGAAATTTATAATTTCACCATTCACTGCTTTGCCAAGGTCTTTTAAGGCAAGTGTCTGATTGCTTCTTTTTGGTATTCAGTCAAACAACTGTTTCAAAAGAACACTATGATTTGGATAATAATTTTCCCAAGCAAATGCACATCCTTACTTCCTTTGTGAACTGAGTCAACAAACATTCCCCTTGGGAAGTACCCAAAGGATAATTTGTTCGAGTTCACCACTGTAAAATCAGAATAACTCAATGTCAGTTGGCTCTCTGAACACCTGCATTCAACTCCCCAAACACCACAGCGTTCCAGTTCCAGAACACAAGATGAGAACTTTATTAAGCCATTGTACATTTTTGCCTTTTAATTCCTTTACTGAATAATTCCTGCAGATGGCACAGGAGGCTGTGGACAAAGTGACCAGAGCAGACAGATGTCCCAGAGTGCCAATGTGCATATAGCCAGAGCAGGAGAAGAGGGAAAGGCCAAATTCCTCATTCTCCTAGCAAGTCCTCAGTTGGTTTATTCCTCTGTTTGGAAAACTAAGGCTCTTCTGGGCTGAAGAGCAAACTGGTGGTTCGGATCACTGAGTAGAAAAACAGCATCTGTTTCTGTGGCCACAAGGCTGAGGAAACTCTCAGGGGAGCTCTGGGCTGTGATTTCATGTAGTACAGGTCCTTAGAGCCATGATCCATCTCCTGTGCTGCAGCAGTGGCTACAGCTCACAGCACCACACAGGGGCTGCAGCTTCCAGGGCAGAAAGACTCTCCCCATGCCCCAGGAACTCCCACCCTCTGAGTCCTTTCTTTGGGATGCTCTTGCAAGGAGAGGAGTTTCTACCTCAGTTACACTGAATGAATGCAATCACGATTCCCAAGTGTGCCAAGTTGCCTCTATGAGAAGTGAAAACTTAGGGAAGTGATGCAAGACAGAAGAGAAGAGGATAAAGAAAGAGGATAAAGCCTCTGAGTGAATGATCTCTTGCAGGAGGACGTGTCAGGGCTGGCAGCTGTGAGTGCCACAGGCAGCAGCAAGGGAGGGATCTGGGAACAGAGAAAACTTCTGTGGAGGAGCTGCAGGACAGGGTCAGTCAGGGGTAGGGGGCTCTCTCCAGCCCTAACACAGCAGGAAGATGACAAGAAACAAACCTGAGAGGGCAAAATATTTACCCCCCCCCCCCCCCAACCCTTGAAACCAGTGCCAGACAAGAGAGAAAAATCCCTATTTGGCTGGCTACTGGTAATAAAACCCAAAACACAACACTAATCTTGTAGTGACTCTGAGTGCTACAACTAACCCTCAGCAGAGACTGAGACTTCCAAGGCACACAGGGAAACAGTGGTTGGGTGCCCTCAGGGGCCTGGGGGAGGAGAGATCACACCAGCTGCTAGTGAAGATGCACAACCAGATGAACTGCCAAGGCAGAGAAACACAGGCGGAGCAGAATGAACCGAGGGAAATCTATGAGGGCAGAGATGGGGTAATGCAGTGACTCATGAAGAGGCAGGACTCTGAATTTGGTACTTTCCTCTTGCAGAGCTTGCAGTGTCTTTAGTTACAGACTTGAGCTCAGGAGCAAGTCCAGACTGTGCAAGATGGCCTGAGTAAGCCCATATTGACCAAGTGTTTAACACACTCTGCCTGGGGATTGCAGAGATGCTTATGCACAGGCTTTAGCTGTGATCCCTTACCCACAATCCAGGCCAAGGACTGCTGAGCAAGCAGCCTGCAGTCCTACACTACTCTCTGCAAGCTGTAGGACACTCAGCAACAGTGCAGAGCAGACTACCTGCCCAAAGGTAAGTGCACACCTACAGACCCTGTTAGGTGGCACTTTGCTCGGGTCACATGCAAGGCAAGGCCCTATAAAATACCAGTGTCCCACATTTCCACCAGCGCTCTGCAAGGAAAGCCTGCATGAGATGGGTACAACTCATGTTCGTGGCATAGCTCCCTATCAAAGGACAGGCTATCAAACCAAGCTCAATTTTAGGATGTTCCACAACTGGAATAAGTGGAAATCAGAGAACCCTTGTACGGAAAGGGTTGTCAAGCATTGAAACAAGACCAGGGAACTGATGGAGTCATTGGAAGTGCTCAAAACGTGCGGATGTGGCACTTGAGGATGTGGTTCTGTGGTGGACATGGTGGTGCTGGGTTCACAGCTGGACTTGATGATCTAAGAGGCCTTTTCCAAGGCTAATAATTCCATCATTCTAACATCACATGCCCTTGCAGCACCAAGGAATTTCCCAGCACATACTCCCTGGGTTGCTCCCAATTCTTTCCAAAGGCATGGCAGGAGCCTGGAAATGTAAATTCCTACACATCTCCTGGGTGCCTAACATCAGGCACCTGAACAAGACATGGCATTGAGAGAGATGCTCACTCAGCTTTTAAAAGCAAAAAAATCAGAGCCCTCAGAGAAACTAAAATGGGCAGCAACATTTCTAGTCCCTACAGAAACTGTGGGTGATGTGGCATCACCACAGCACCACTCTGCCACGAGACATATTTCCTGAATTTATTGGTGATTTCCTCCCCCAATTAAAATGCATTTGCAAAACAGCCCCTCCCAGAAGCAATTTTCCCTCCAGTGATCCATCACTGTCAGCAATACAAGGATTTTGTCACACAGGGCCCACTCCAAGGAGTTCAGGGAGAACTATTTTTGACTCAAAGCCCTTGGATATTAACTCCTTATTTCTACCGAGAAGTCTTGCTTCTAGGAACGAGCCCCCAGACCAAGAAGAGTTTTGGGATACTCTGATATCAGAGCAGTTACCCACCACAATTAAAATGTACGATCTCCCTGCAAGTGAATTAGAGGCATCAAAGCCTGAAACATTTGGGACAGGATTTTCAGATGTCAAAAACCTTCTGCAGGAGCAGATATAGGAAAGGGCAGGGAAACGCAGTTTTTGGTTCTAAAGCCACAAAGGCCTCTGTTCAGAAGTGTCGTGTTACCCTTCAGCCTTTTATCCCCCCTCCCTTGTTCCCAAGGTGACCTTCAGCTACATCTGGTCCTAGCAAACCTACAGGTCCATGAGTCATTTCCCACCACGCCCAGCAGTGAGGACTTGATTTGTGAGGCTCCCATGCACATCCCTCCCTTGCCACAGGTTGCTTGCAGGCTTCACAATCCCCCTTTTCCGTGGATTACAAACTCCTGTGATACCATCCACACATATCACTGAGTGAGGATTAAGAGCTGGTCGGAAAAGAGTTGTGGGCACAAAATGGGCAGTGAAAGGCAGCTGCTACTGGCAGATCCTGGCAGCCACCAATAAGCCCAGCTTAGTCTCTCCCTGGTGCAGCAGAAGTTCACTAGCAGAGCCACACAGCCCTCTGTTCCACCCTCTTGCTCATCAAATAAGCCCAGCAACACAGAGTCCTTCAGAGTTAATTGAAGCCACTAACTTGGGGTCCATTGTGCTTGGACAGTGTAGTGCCTCTGTAATGAAAACCCTTTCTCAAAAGCCTCATTCTTGGGGCCAGGCCCCAACTATCAGTCTACACAAACCCACTGAATCCCAAGGGTGGCAAGGGGACATTCCCTTGTCCATGTCTCTGTGTCCACGCAAGCTGTGCTCAAAAGCCTGGCTTTGGAAGAGCAAGCAGATGATGTAATGGAAGTTTCATTAGTATGACCTTTAACCCTTCCTTGAGATTATTAACAATGTTAAGTCCAGATCTACTGCCAAGGCTTGCAACAAGAGATGAGACAGCTCCAAGGGTCCAAATCTGACATTTCTCATTTATCATTCTTTGTGCACTCAGCTGGTTTCCAATCTGCGTGGCAACGCTCACGTCCCATCAGCTGACAGATGGACTAATTAGGGATCACACTATTTATGGCAAGACTGATAACAAGGTCAAAGCAAGGTCATGGTGAAAAATCGATTTGACTTTGAGAAGAACAATGGGTATTTCCAAGGCTGGGAACAACTGCGTTTTCCAAATCAAATTGCCAGCAAAGCTGCCCAGAAAAACTCCAACAAGCCAGTTTCCCAATTAAAAGGCCTAAGGACAGGCTGTGAGAAGAAGGAAATGGCAGAGGCAGAATGCATTTGTGACAATGGCTGTATCACAAGTGGGCTGTTCTGTATGCAATGGAAACATACATTTCCTGAAACATTAAAATTGTATTAAGTTAAAAATAGACAATATTTGCACACGATAGGAAGTGAATTCCTTAGTTATGCAGATTTAGTAAAGGTTTTTTTCCTATATTCCATAATGAATGCAAGCTTAGCTTCACAACAGGTTGACCTGAAAAAGAAGAAAGAAATAACAGCAAGAATGTATATCCTGATAGACACCACAGAACAAAAGCCAGTGTGAACGGAGCAGTGATCACCAGTACTGAAAAGGTACACTCATCTTGCTTCTTCCTTGTAAAATCTGCATGAGAGATAAAGCAAGAGCTCCACCTATACAGAGGGTACCACTTCATTTTATTGAGCTACTCAAAAGGCAACCAAGTAGACCACAAACCTGTTCAGTCTTACAAAGACAACCAAAGCAAAGCTTGGTTTAGCTCCAAAGCCCTTGGCCAAGCATGTACCTCGAGAGCAGACCATTTCAAAGGCCAAGCAGCTTCAGCAAAGGTCACAGACTTGGCTGACACGTGTTGAAACCCACAGAAGCCTAGCAAAATGAAAAACATCACTAAGCTGCTGAGACAAGAGGACTGAGAAGTAGCAACAGTAAAAAAACATAAACTAAGGTTACTATGGGATAACAAAACACCTACTTATGATCCAGTTTGCTCAGATTTAGTAACTGAGTTGTGAGCAGTTTTACCCCCATAGCTGGAGTACATTCATACAAACTCCTTCCCATATGGATTTCATGTTACCTAAGCAAGCACAAGGTTCTCAGTCCAGCCACTTATCATATCATTTCTCTTTTACCAGGTTGCACATTTCAGTGAAATATCTGCAGGACTGATCATTTCTGTAGGATTCATCCAGCAACAAGTTTGGAAGCTATGGGGAATGGTGGACAAGCAATCCCACAGACCCAATTTCTAGAAGGAAACAGCAGCCTGAGAGCACAGTCTGAGGACAAGGAGCCACTACACTCCTATTTAATAGGTTTCCAGGGTGATTCTCTATCACCAAGTCACCTCGATGTAATTACAAAATCAGCTAATTAAAACCACACCCTGAGATCTAAACGAGCATAGGGAG